>JAUIMM010001124.1:887500-1090000 GCA_031769625.1 Taudactylus pleione
CGGCGGCCGCGGAAGAGGCCAGAAGACGCCGCTGTCAAGAGAGAAGACAGGTGGCGCCGGCTGGAGGAAGAGAAGAAGAGGCGGCGCCGCTGGCCAGGACGGGCCAGCGGCAGAAGAATGCGGCTGAGGACCGGAGAGGACTGCGGGGGTGGGAAGTGAAAGAGCGTCACGAAGCTCCCCCCCGCAGCCTCTTCCAACATAGCAGGTAGGCCCTCCGTGAGGCCCACCATATACCCCCTCCCTAGACCGCCAGGATTGTCGGGCGTTAGGCCCGTGGAGCGTTGTCGGGCACTAGGCCCGTGGGTAATTAGGCGGGCACAAGGCCCGGGGCACTATAGTGGGCATTAGGCCCTATAAAAGGATTGGCCCGTAATAAGGTGTGAGTGGCCTGGGTACTAGGCCCAGGCCACTAAATGATCGAGTAGGCGGGCACTAGGCCCGTGGCCATACAGGAGGGCACTAGGCCCTATATTTGAGCCCCAATAAAAGTGGTCTGGACATTAGGCCCAGGCCACTACCAGAGCCCACCGGTAGGCAGGCCACTAGGCCTGAGCTGCAAAATAGAGCGGGACTCTGGGCAGTAGGCCCAAGTCCCTTGAGTACCCCGCAGTAGGCAGGCATAAGCCCTGAGCCGCTGGTAAGACCCTGGGCGTTAGGTCCAGGGCCCTGAGCCCATTAGGTAGCCCCCGCATAGATGAGTAGAGGTGTGAGCAGTGGTGGAGAGCTGTACGGCTTCCACCCATGAGGTAGTGGTTTCCCCAGTCACCGAGAAGAGGAGCTGGCCAGCTCTGGATAGGTAGCAGACATTTAAAGGGACAGCACTGTGTTTTGCTCTTGTGTATTTAGTCTGTGTTTGGTGTTCCGTGCAGGGCAAATGTTTAGTTTTGTTATATCTGTCGCACTACACACACTGTAGGTTGAGGGTGATGCCGTTTTAGTATGTGTAGTTGCTTGACATAGGTTTAGGCCCTGCACGGCTGTGTTGTGTATCTCCTTACAGGGACCTGTAGGCGAGTGAGCGGACGAAGAGCAAGAGTGGACACGGTGAGAAATATCTGTGTGTACTGTCTCTCCCTGTTTGTTTGTCACTACCTATCTCCTTCCTTCCGGGCGGACGGTGAACCTTGCAACCCGGTGCAAGGACGGATCTTCACCTGGTGCGTGAGTACCGATAGGTGAAAATTCGGGATCTGAGGCCAAAAGTGCCAATGATGATCTTCACTTAAAACCTGAATTTATCCCCCGGTTCAGTAGGGCGCATCGGTCGACGTGAGGAAGGACGGTACTCACCTCGTCTCCTTCCCCCTAGGTCATCGTGTCCGTGTTCTATTCGGAGGTTCCAGGACCGTCTGCTCAACACACGGCCTGAAGGTGAGAGGGTGCGACGCAAGGTAAGTAACAGACGTACACCTGCACGGCAGCAGGCATTGCACCGCACCCGCCCCTCACATTTGGCGTAGTCGGCAGGATCACGGACACGATGTGGACCACCGGCAAGAGGACCCCCTTATGGACAGCTCCGGAGTGGAACCATCCCCGGGCGTATGAGGACAAGAGTGACTGGATTACGGTGTCGGGAGAAGACATCATGAAGATGGTGCAGCGGTCGGTACAGCGCGGCAAGGAAGAGCGCCGGGAGAAGGGGCGCAAGAAATCAGCTGTGACCCCCTGCAAGACGTGTCAGCGGCTGGGACATGTTGCCAGCAAATGTCCCTGGAGAGAGTTTAGGGCGACAGAAGAGGAAGAAATGTCCCCGTTGGAGATCACCCAGATGGCCCAGCAAGCGGTCCAGAGATGTGGTCAGAAGAACTCTGTGAAGAAGAGACTCTGGTGTATGCTCTGCGGAACCTACGGGCATGAGCATAATAGCTGTCCACGTGATGAAGAGTGGCACCAGGAGGATGAAGAATTCCGGTGTGAAGGATGTGGAGATCCAGAGCATGAGCTTCGAGATTGTCCGTGGGACGAAAACCGGATGGTCTTGGATGGCCGAGCCCAGAAGTGGATAGAAGAAGCCAGGGAAGTGGAGCAGAAGAGCCTGCTGGAAGTACGTTCGCAGGTGCCCATTGTCCCTGAGCAGGAGCCGAAGGGTAGAGACCCCTTTGTGATGAAGATGGCAACAGCACCCCCGTGCTGGAAGTGTCGGCGGCAGGGACACTTGGCCCATGAGTGTCCCTGGGAAGATGCAGTGGCACTGTTATGCCCCGAAGAGGTCCCAGTGAAGAAGGATCCTTGCCCGCAGAGGACAGATGTGGATGACTGGGAGGTGAAGATGCCACGCTATAAGGAAGAGCGTGAAGACCCAGTGGCAAAGAAGTCTAGGATCTCCCCATGCTGGAAGAGTCCGAGACCTGGATACCCGGAGATGTCAGCGGAAGAGGTGGAGTATGCTGAAGAAGGAAAGTGTCGCTTGCTGCAGGAGTCTGTGGAGAAGAGTCCAGACTCATGGAAAATGTCGGCGGAGACCCGGGAGGAAAAGGATGCCCTGGAGGAATCGACTATTGGGTGGTGGTTAGTGCCACACCCTGAATTCAGTGAAGATGCCCCAGACAAGTTGAAAGAAGAGTGGGTGGCTGCGGCACCCTTAGAAGAAAATTCCCCATGGTGGCCCATCGTGAGTGGCACTTCCGAGTTGCCACTCCCACAGAGGATCCGCAGAGTGAAGTCAGGAGGTACGAAGATGGAGAGCCCGGAGCCAGTGGAGAAGGAATGTGGGGTCATAGTCGGTCCCGGCTGGGCCCTTGAACAGATCCTCGCTGGAGGGACCATAGAATACCCTGACCCGCGGACGTTGAAGATGGAGGAAGACTTTGTAGGGACTACAAAGGAAAAAGGGGGCGGAAATGTGGAAGGCTGTGCTGGGATCACGAGTTTGATCCCAGCATCAGCCGACGTGCAGGGGCAGGCAGGAGGGATGTGTCCTCTGCGGGACACATCCGTTGCCGGCGCTGGGACAGTAATGTCCCTAGCGTCGGTGCAGATACCGCGGGCACCTGGTGAAGGGACCGCCTGGTCCCTTTCACCAGTGCCGGCGGTACTGCGGCGCCGGGAGAAGCTTGGCTCCGGGCGCAAGCTCAGCGGAGCTTGGCGCCCGGCAGCCAAGAGGCGGCGGGTAGCCGGCGCTGGGAGAGAGTACTTGCTCCCAGCGCCGGTCAGGCGTTGGGCGCGGCGGGCGTTTGGCTCTGGCCGCGAGCCAAATCTGGCTCGCGGGCCAGCAGCCAATCAGAGGCGGACGCGACGAGCCAATCGCGGCTCGCCGCGTCATAGCCCCGCCCACTCGCGCCGTCTTGTATTAGACGGCGCAGAGCGGGAAAAGGCAGTTCGACGGCGGAGAGGGAGGAGAGAAGACCTCCCGAAGAGTGGAAGATCGGCGCGGCAACAGGGGCGGCGGCCGCGGAAGAGGCCAGAAGACGCCGCTGTCAAGAGAGAAGACAGGTGGCGCCGGCTGGAGGAAGAGAAGAAGAGGCGGCGCCGCTGGCCAGGACGGGCCAGCGGCAGAAGAATGCGGCTGAGGACCGGAGAGGACTGCGGGGGTGGGAAGTGAAAGAGCGTCACGAAGCTCCCCCCCGCAGCCTCTTCCAACGTAGCAGGTAGGCCCTCCGTGAGGCCCACCATATACCCCCTCCCTAGACCGCCAGGATTGTCGGGCGTTAGGCCCGTGGAGCGTTGTCGGGCACTAGGCCCGTGGGTAATTAGGCGGGCACAAGGCCCGGGGCACTATAGTGGGCATTAGGCCCTATAAAAGGATTGGCCCGTAATAAGGTGTGAGTGGCCTGGGTACTAGGCCCAGGCCACTAAATGATCGAGTAGGCGGGCACTAGGCCCGTGGCCATACAGGAGGGCACTAGGCCCTATATTTGAGCCCCAATAAAAGTGGTCTGGACATTAGGCCCAGGCCACTACCAGAGCCCACCGGTAGGCAGGCCACTAGGCCTGAGCTGCAAAATAGAGCGGGACTCTGGGCAGTAGGCCCAAGTCCCTTGAGTACCCCGCAGTAGGCAGGCATAAGCCCTGAGCCGCTGGTAAGACCCTGGGCGTTAGGTCCAGGGCCCTGAGCCCATTAGGTAGCCCCCGCATAGATGAGTAGAGGTGTGAGCAGTGGTGGAGAGCTGTACGGCTTCCACCCATGAGGTAGTGGTTTCCCCAGTCACCGAGAAGAGGAGCTGGCCAGCTCTGGATAGGTAGCAGACATTTAAAGGGACAGCACTGTGTTTTGCTCTTGTGTATTTAGTCTGTGTTTGGTGTTCCGTGCAGGGCAAATGTTTAGTTTTGTTATATCTGTCGCACTACACACACTGTAGGTTGAGGGTGATGCCGTTTTAGTATGTGTAGTTGCTTGACATAGGTTTAGGCCCTGCACGGCTGTGTTGTGTATCTCCTTACAGGGACCTGTAGGCGAGTGAGCGGACGAAGAGCAAGAGTGGACACGGTGAGAAATATCTGTGTGTACTGTCTCTCCCTGTTTGTTTGTCACTACCTATCTCCTTCCTTCCGGGCGGACGGTGAACCTTGCAACCCGGTGCAAGGACGGATCTTCACCTGGTGCGTGAGTACCGATAGGTGAAAATTCGGGATCTGAGGCCAAAAGTGCCAATGATGATCTTCACTTAAAACCTGAATTTATCCCCCGGTTCAGTAGGGCGCATCGGTCGACGTGAGGAAGGACGGTACTCACCTCGTCTCCTTCCCCCTAGGTCATCGTGTCCGTGTTCTATTCGGAGGTTCCAGGACCGTCTGCTCAACACACGGCCTGAAGGTGAGAGGGTGCGACGCAAGGTAAGTAACAGACGTACACCTGCACGGCAGCAGGCATTGCACCGCACCCGCCCCTCACAATAAAGTTAAAAATGTTTGTTTACAGTTATAGGCAGATGCGATAGGACGTTAGGTTAGGGGCGGAGTTAGGGAGAGGGGTAGAGAATCTACTGTGGTAAAATCTGCCTCTTTTGAATTGATCTGCGACCAGGAAAGTACAGTTCCTTCTTAGCAGATCTGTCTGTTGGGATAAACGTGTTTTATTCAGCCCTACTTTCTCTTTCCCTTCTTTATATCTTTCCCTACTCTCTTCTCCATACTTTCCCTATATCTACACTCTTTTTTCTTATCTAACTTTTCTTTCCCTTTCTTTGCTGCTACCTCCTTGCTTAAATTTGATTAAGCACCACGAGCCGCCCCCAGCGCGCGCGCTCGGTACCCCGCCCGTCTGTCAGACGGTGTTGGGCCCGGCGCGCTTTTTCCCCCTCAGGTCCTGCCCTCCCGGCGTTCGGGAGGGTCAGGTGAAGCGGCCCCCTTACCAACAAGCGCTGCGGTCCCGGGCGCTTGGCCGCGGCGGTGCCGCGAAACGCCACTGTTGCTGCCTCCGCCTGCCCCTGGTTCCCCGCTGGTCGCCAGTACCAGTGCGACTAGGGACCAGGGCAGGCGGGGATCGGGGGCGGCCGGGCATACTACAGCGCCCACGGGAGTCACGGGTGTTCCCCGCGGCCGTTCCCGCGGCCAGCAGCGGGTAGTCACACCGTCCGTCCCTTCTCCCCCAGTGGCCGCTCAGAGTGAGCCGGCTGAAGTCCGGGGGGAAGGGCGGCGGAAGCGGCCGCATAAGCGTGCAGGCCGGATGCCTGTCATGGCGCCGGCTTGCACGCAGGCCAATGTTACTACAGGTGGGGGGCGGAGACGAAGGGGGCGGAGCCAACACCTGCATAGTGACAGGCAGGTTAATCCGTCCCCTCTTCTGCTGCCCTCTGTTTATAATGATGCAGACATGGGGTCCCCCATGTCTGCAGTAGCCAGCTCCTCCAAGCCTGTGGGGGTAGCTGCTGCTCCGGCGTCTGCTATGCCTGCAGGGCCTGTGGCACCAGGGAGTGTTCCTTTGCTGGATGCTGGTGCCATAGCCTGACTGCTGGTGTCTGTGGTGGGTGCACTGACGCCGCTTTTGACCCAGCAGCCTGGAAACGCTGACACTGGAGGCCCTTCTGCGTCGGCGGCGTCCACCGTGCAGACGCAGCTTGGCCCGCTGGTGCAGCAATTAGGCAGGATTTGCGGTCTTTCCCTCGCTCCCATGCCCGCAGCTCCTTCCGTTTCTTTCTCTCCCTCTGCCATCTCCCTTCCTCTGCCCAATCAGGCTACGGACACAGACAATGCGCACGATGCTGCCTCAGTCTCTTCTTTTTCAGACGACAGTCTGGAGGAGTTAACAGTGGTCGCAGCCCCGACCAGAAGTGCGACGGCTGAAGTCAGAGCTAACGCAGGCGCTGGAGTTACCAATGCCCTTGCCAGTGCTTCTGGTGAGTGTGACAGTACATCTGACTGCGGGTCTACTTCCATTTCCTCCTCCTCTTCAAGCGATAGTTCGCAGAAGGCTTGGCGTAAAAGGGCAAGGAGGTCTCGTAGACGTCGCTCACGTCGTCACAGGCATTCTAGCGAACGGTCCTCCGGCAGTAGTACCAGTGTAGATCGCGGAGCGGGTCCGGAGGATGTTGTACACTGCGCTAATACAGCTGTCACTCGAGGTATGCGTACCAGGGTTAAGCAGCGGATCAAAAAAGGGCGCTACGTAGATATGTTCACCCTTACAGCTACGGCGAAGAAAGCTGCTGCGACCACAAAGGCAAAAGGGGGTATTGGTCTGGAGGCCTTTAAGTCTTACACGAATTGGATATCTGGGTTCTGCGTGTTCTCAACTTGCTATCTCAAAACCAGGCCTTCCGAGTACCTTAATCTTATCCGATATTTACACCTGATACATGGCCTATTCAAGGCCTCACGCAGTACGGCGTGGCGTCAATACGACGAAGAGTTTCGTCGAAAGCAAGATCAGGTTAAGGTCATGGAATTGGGTTGTAAAGATGTTGAGGTGTGGATGGAGGTGACACAGCCTACACGCGTCCTTGCTGATCAGTCCCCTGGGCGGCCAGTTCAACCCTCGTCCCCCTCGGCACCAAGGACAGCCAATGGAGGGCAAAACAAGCGGAAGTGTTACGCATACAACAATGGGAATTGTACCCTTGGTAACAGGTGTCGCTTTCGACACCAGTGCCTCCGCTGCGGTGCGGCACACCCCTGTAAGGACTGCTCCCGCGGTCCAGGAGGAGCTCAGGCCTCCGCTGCGGCACCCTCTGCCAAACGGTCAGGGGCCGGGACTTCGAAGTAAAGCGTCAACTCCCATTCGTCTGGATGCCATGGCAAAATGGTTAGACTGGTATCCTGTGCGGGACGACGCCGTCTTTTTGCGTAAGGGTTTTGCAGAGGGATTTTCGCTTCCAATAATACGGCCTGTCAGTTCCGGGTCCCCTAGGAATTTACGCTCGGCCTGCGATTTACCTCACATGCTAAAGGATAAGGTTATGAAGGAGGTCGGGCTGGGTCGCATGATTGGACCTTTCCCGCAGCCTCCGATACCCGATCTGGTCCTTTCCCCTGTGGGTGTTGTCCCCAAGAAGGCCCCCGGGAGTTACCGTTTAATTCAGCACCTGTCACATCCATCAGGCACATCGGTTAACGACGCCATAGATGTTGAGGTCTGCCGCGTACAGTACCAGTCATTCGAATCTGCGTTAGCGTTGGTTCGCGCAGCGGGTCCGGGTTCTTTCATGGCGAAAGTGGACATTGAGTCCACCTTCAGATTGTTGCCCTTGCATCCTGAATCATTTCGCTTCATGGGGTTTCGGTTGACGGATGGCTATTACCTGGACAAATGTCTTCCGATGGGTTGTTCGATTTCCTGCGCGTTCTTCGAGCGTTTCAGTTCCTTTCTCCATTGGTGTGTCGCGGTGGGGTCTGGGGAGACGAGCATAGCCCATTACTTGGACGACTTCTTGTGCGTAGGTCCAGCTGGTTCGCGTCTCCTTTTTTCAGTGCAAGCACTCTTCTCGGAATTTGGAGTACCTATTGCGCACGATAAAACTGAGGGCCCAGCCACTAAGCTGGTTTTCTTGGGTATTGAAATTGATACCTTGGAGGGTCTTTGCCGGCTGCCGCCGGACAAGATTCGTCGTTTGCAGGATACTATCCTCCTAGCGTTGGCAGGAGGAAAGGTAACTCTTCGTCAAGGTCAATCCCTGCTCGGGCTGTTTAACTTCGCATGTCGAGTTATCCCGATGGGGAAGATACTAAAGCTGGACCTGATGGTTTGGGAGACATTTTTGGTCGATTTTAATGGAGTGCGCGTCTGGCCTGCGGATCCTCAGCCTAATGCTTGCCTGCAGCTCTTCACGGATGTTGCTGGATCATCAGGTTTCGGATCTTTTTTGGGAGGAGATTGGTGTTTTTCAGTTTGGCCGGCGGAATGGGTACAGGCAGGATTGACCAAGAACTTGCTCCTACTGGAGTTGTTTCCCATAGTGGTGGCATTAGAGCTATGGTGTCAGCGGTTGCGCGACCGTTCCATAGTTTTTTGGTGCGATAACCTGGGGGTAGTACATGCGATCAATAACCAAAGATCGTCGTCGCTACCAGTGTTGCGGCTTCTTGCTTGGCTGGTTCTGCGCGCTTTGCAGTTTAACATATTGTTAATAGCTCGTCATGTGCCGGGTACTGATAATTCCATTGCAGATGCGCTCTCCAGACAGGATTGGCAGAGGTTCCGCGAATTGGCCCCGTACGCGGCATTAAAAGGTGAGCTTTGTCCATTTCATTGTTGGCAGATCATCAAACCAGAATGGAAGATCTCGCACATCGGTTTGTGGCCCCACGGACGTTAACGGCCTACCAGACATCTTGGCAACAGTGGGAGAAGTTTTTGTAAGGACGGAGTTCGTCAGGTAGCTCTTGTGATACTAATATGGTTGCTTTTGTTTGTTTCTTGTTCGATTCCGGCAGGTCGCGGGCTTATGTTGCCCAGAGGCTTGCTGGGATTTCGTTCTTTTTGCGCCTAGCGGGGCGGAGGGACACAACTAAGGGTTTTTTAATACAAAGGGCCCTTAGGGGTTGGTCTCGCGTCAGGCCTGCCACGGATGACCAGCGTCGTCCTATTGGTCCTGATTTGTTAGCGCGTCTAGGTGAAAGTTTGACGGGCATTTGTTCTTCGCAATTCGAGGTTCTGTTATTCCGCCTCGCTTTTGCGATGGCCTTTCATGGGGCTTTTCGCATCAGCGAGCTGGTAGCGTCTTCGCGCTGCGCTCAGCCCCCTCTGCTTCGTTGTCACATTTTGCTGCGTGATATGCTGTTGTGCCGTATTCGGCGTTCCAAGACCGATCAGATGGGTAGAGGTCAATGGGTGTCCCTGAAATCCTGTCCTGATGACGGGATTTGTCCGGTTCACTTGGCCTCCCAATATACTCTTTGCAGGCCAATACGGCCGGGGGCTTGGCTTATGCACGAGGACGGAAGTCCTTTGACTAAATTCCAATTTAGATTGGTCTTCCATCGCTGCATACGGCACCTCGGGCTTTCCCCTTCGGATTACGGCACCCATTCTTTTAGAATAGGTGCCGCCACTTTTGCGGCCTCCTCGGGTCTTTCTTCACAGGAGATCCAGGCTCCCGGAAGATGGAAGTCCAATGCCTACAGAAGTTATGTTCGTCTGGACTCATAAATTGTTATACTTTATTCGTTTGGACTTGAGTGCCTTGGCCAACTCGCTGCCTTTCCGGTGGGGGTCCCGAGAGATTTTGCCCTGTTTTTTGCCCTGCTTTGGACATTGATCGTTTAGCTTAATATAATATTAATGTGAACGAATGAAATATAAAAAAGATCCAGCAGGTTTTTTGTAGGTTTTCACCTCGGGTCAAGTCTTCCACCCCCCCTCCCACCCTCCCACTCCTCCTTTGTGATTTACATGCTGCATATATACTTATCTATTTTATTTCTGTATATTTGCAGGTGTCCAGGACGCTAGGCCCATTTGGTTCATTGGTCACTCTTTTATTTTTTGGGCCGGGCAGTTGCGCTTTGTTGTAGATGCCTCCGTGTTCCCACGTTGGGAGAGTGTTAGGTGGTTGGGGCAGAGGGGCATGCTTTGGGAAGCTTTGTTGCACAGTTTGCACAGGTCAGTAGCTGAATTTGGTTCCCCTTTAGTGTTAATTATACATCTCGGGGGCAATGATTTGGGCCAGCAAACTTCTTTAGAGTTGCGCCATGCGATTGTGCGTGACTTGAGAGAGGTGGTTCGGTTATTGCCTAACTGACTTTTGGTGTGGTCCCCTATCATCGCCAGGCTTTCATGGCGATATTGCTATAATAGTGTGGCTTTGGACAGGTCCAGGAGGAAGGTTAACAAATGGGTGGCTAGGCACGTGCTGGAATTGGGAGGGTTGGTGGTGCACCATCCTTTAATTCGGATTCAGGATGCCCACCTTTTCCGCCGGGATGGAGTTCATCTTACTGAGGAGGGAAATTTTTTGTTTCTAGAAGATATTTTTGCAGTTTTTAAGGGCTTGGTTGGTTAGCATGGTGGCGGGCTGCTTCTCTCCTGAGAGCCGCTGTGGCGAGAAAGACCGGCAATATTGAAGTGTCCATCTTGCAGCAGTAATAGCGGTGCGCACCCCTTCAATGCACTGATAGGCTGATTTCACCCTATTGGGGTCAGCGGCACCTCTCGACCGAGCAGGATGAATGGTGCATTGGCATGGGTGTTGGGGCCGCATCACTTGCTCTGAAAGGGATAGTTGGCCCTTGCAAGTTTTTAAGATCACCCTACCCTTGTCTGGGATAGTTGGCCCTCACAAGTTGTGATTTACTTCCGGCCTAAGACAAGTGGACGCTGGTTAATTGCCGTTCTTTCTCCTGCCACCATGTCTACCTTTGTAACCAAATAAAGCTGACCAATTAATTTAAACGGCATAACTTGGTCTCCTGTGTTTATTTTAGTTAAGTTTAGTTTAAGTTTATGGGTCACATCTATCATCTGACGATAGAAGTTTAAGTGTGCATAGCATATAGGCTTAAACGGTAAATCAAGATTTTAGACACAGTAAAAGTCAATAATGACAGACTCTATAAAGTGACATGTGTACATTTCATATTAAATGTGCTTTGCATCTGAGCTTTGAACTGTAACTCAATGCACCAAGACACAGAGACATATAGGCTTAAACTGTAAATCAAAATTAAACACAGTAAAAGTCAATAATAACAGGCTCTGTAAAGTGACATGTGCAAGTTTCATATTAGATGTGCATTGCATCTGAGCTTTAACTGTAACTCAATGCACAAAGGGTATATAGATAATAATCACTTATATAGATGTATTGTTATACATAGCATGGGCGCTGCTTCAAGGTATATCAAAATAAGGCAAATAAAGGTATGAATACCAGATGAAGGAAGCAAGTCTGGGATATAGAAAATGCAGCCGCACTTCTACTGTCGCCCGTCGATCAAACGGGGGATGAGAGAGTGCAAGTGCAATATTATCCCAGAAGAAACAACAGCCAGCGCTTCTGCTGTCTGAGAAGTGGCCGAGTCTCTCACCTGTTACCAATAGGGCATTGCAGGAGGAGTCATCAGCCAAGAGCTCAGATGAGAGAGCGCCCAGAGAGTAAGAAAAGTACCTGATAATGGGTAACAAAAGTGTAATCAGAGCTGCAGTATAGTAAGTGTGGAGTGGAGATCCCGCTGCCGTCTGCAGCAGAAAGGAGAGGACGCGTGTTTCACCGACGGAGCTTGGTCACCTGATCATCGGAGGTTACTAATGCTTGCTGAAAGATGAAGGGCATTCCCCCAATCACGAGGATATGTCTGAAATTGACAGGAAAAAGAGCCAATCCTAGGTGGAAGCAAAATATCAAATCACAGCCGCCACCCAGGTCCACGGGGAAGAAATTAGCATATGTAAACAAACACATACCGTTTGTTAAAGCAAAAGACAGCATTCAGTTACACAGAAATTGTATATTTACTAGGGATGTGCGCCGGACCATTTTTGCCGGATTTGGATTTGGATTTGGTTCTAATTCGTCGTCCGGCTTTGGATTTGGATTTGCCAAACTGCGGTGACTGGCTTTGGATTTGGATTTGGATTTGGATTTGGATTTTTTTACAAAAATTGACAAACAAAGCTAAAATCACATAAATTGGTCTTTTTTTTCTTCCTAGAGTATTATTAACCTCAATAACATTAATTTCCAGTCAATTTAGACCATATCACAGCTTATAATATTGTTTTCAACATTATTGGCCAAAGGTTGCAGTGAGCTGACTGGTTACTAAGCGACAAAGCAGCGGCACAACGACACAGACACCACAGTATAAAGCACATCTATGACACATTGCCACACAGCAGTGGCAGAAATGAAAAGTAGTGCACCCAACCAGTGGGGTATGGCCAGCAGAGTCACAGTACTTGTTTACAAAGTGGGCTACGGCCCTAGGAGTCACAGTGCACAATCTTATTAGCATTACACCGCACATAGGGCCTGATTCACATTACACCATAAAGTAGTGTCTCTTATTTATGTTACGACACACAGTAGTGCCCCTTTTACACAATGCCCACAGTAGTGACCCTTTTACACAATGCCCACAGTAGCGGTGTCCCTTACACAATGTCCCCCAGCAGTGGTGCCCCCTATGCAGTCCCCTTAGTAGTAGGGTCCACTATGCAGTGCCCCCAGTAGAATGCCCCCCAGTAGTATGCCCCCCATTAGCAGGCCCCCCCAGTAGTATGCCCCCCATTAGCATGCCACCCAGCAGTATGCCCCCCATTAGCAGGCCCCCCCAGTAGTATGCCCCCCATTAGCATGCCACCCAGTAGTATGGCCCCCCCAGTAGTATGGCCCCCCCAGTAGTAGGCTGCCCCAGTAGCAGGCCCCCCCCAGTAGTAGGCAGCCCCAGTAGTAGCCCCCCCTGTAGTATGGGCCCCCCCTGTAGTATGGCCCCCCCTGTAGTAGGCTGCCCCAGTAGCAGCCCCCCCCAGTAGTAGTAAGCCCCCCCAGTAGTATGGCCCCCCCAGTAGCAGGCCCCTCAGTAGTATGGCCCCCCCAGTAGCAGACCTCCCCCCAGTAGTATAGCCCCCCCCAGTAGCAGGCCCCTCTGTAGTATGGCCGCCCCAGTAGTATAGCCCCCCCCAGTAGCAGATCCCCCCCAGTAGTGCAGACCCCCCCAGTAGTATAGCCCCCCCAGTAGCAGGCCCCTCTGTAGTATGGCCCCCCAGTAGTATAGCCCCCCCCAGTAGCAGACCCCCCCCAGTAGTGCAGATCCCCCCCAGTAGTATGGCCCCCCAGTAGCAGACCCCCCCAGTAGTATAGCCCCCCAGTAGCAGGCCCCACTGTAGTATGGCCCCCCCAGTAGTATAGCCCCCCCCAGGAGCAGACCCCCCCCAGTAGTGCAGACCCCCCCCAGTAGTGCCCCCGGCCCTTGCACAAATAAAAAAATTAAAAATAAAAACTTACCTGTATCCCCGCTCCCGCGCCGTCCGCTCTGTCACACGCTGAGGAGGGAGCCGGAAG
This sequence comes from Taudactylus pleione, assembly GCA_031769625.1. Taxonomy (NCBI): domain Eukaryota; kingdom Metazoa; phylum Chordata; class Amphibia; order Anura; family Myobatrachidae; genus Taudactylus; species Taudactylus pleione. The sequence continues at coordinate 900,880 of JAUIMM010001124.1, forward strand.
ACGGAGCTCATGTGTGACTCTCATTGGCTGCTGTGTGTCTGTGTCTGTGTAGGGCAGAGCGCTATCACTGCGCTCTGCCCTACACGCGAGGAGATTTGATGTCGGATTCTCTAGTGAGAATCCGACATCAGGCGGCCGCCGTTTGGCCCCGAACGGGGATCCGAGTCAGGCGGTGAACACCCGAACAGGGTTCGGGTGGACTCGGATCCCCAATGTTCGGAGCGGTTCGGATTCCACAGAATCCGAACCGCTCATCTCTAATATATACATATACTAATCAAACAGAAAAAGGAGAAGAATAAGCATTAATGTATATTAATAAATAAAGTAATAAGTACCTGCAATAACACCAGAACAAAAATAATAAATAATAGACTGATGTCTGGGGACAAAATATACACATAACAGTAAGATATGAAATTTTCATATCTTACTGTTATCTGTATATTTTGTCCCCAGACATCAGTATATATACAATTTCTGTGTAACTGAATGCTGTCTTTTGTTTTAACAAACGCTATGTGTTTGTTTACATATGCTAATTTCTTCCCCGTGGACCTGGGTGGCGGCTGTGATTTGATATTTTGCTTCCACCTAGGATTGGCTTTTTCCTGTCAATTTCAGACATATCCTCGTGATTGGGGGAATGCCCTTTATCTTTCAGCAAGCATTAGTAACCTCCGATGATCAGGTGACCAAGCTCCGTCGGCGAAACGCGCGTCCTCTCCTTTCTGCTGCAGACGGCAGCGGGATCTCCACTCCACACTTACTATACTGCAGCTCTGATTACACTTTTGTTACCCATTGTCAGGTACTTTTCTTACTCTCTGGGCGCTCTCTCATCTGAGCTCCTGGCTGATGACTCCTCCTGCAATGCCCTATTGGTAACAGGTGAGAGACTCAGTCACTTCTCAGACAGCAGAAGTGCTGGCTGTTGTTTCTTCTGGGATAATATTGCACTTGCACTCTCTCATCCCCCGTTTGATCGACGGGCGACAGTAGAAGTGCGGGTGCATTTTCTATATCCCTGACTTGCTTCCTTCATCTGGTATTCATACCTTTATTTGCCTTAATTTGATATACCTTGAAGCAGCGCCCATGCTATGTATAACAATACATCTATATAAGTGATTATTATCTATATACCCTTTGTGCATTGAGTTACAGTTAAAGCTCAGATGCAATGCACATCTAATATGAAACTTGCACATGTCACTTTACAGAGCCTGTTATTATTGACTTTTACTGTGTTTAATTTTGATTTACAGTTTAAGCCTATATGTCTCTGTGTCTTGGTGCATTGAGTTACAGTTCAAAGCTCAGATGCAAAGCACATTTAATATGACATTTACACATGTCACCTTATAGAGTCTGTCATTATTGACTTTTACTGTGTCTAAAATCTTGATTTATAGTTTAAGCCTATATGCTATGCACACTTAATATGAATTTGCACATGTCACTTTATATGTTATTCTAGATCCATTCTAACTTTTCTTATTTATTGTGCATATCAACATTTGCCTATTATCTACTTTCCTATTTGTTTTTGGAGTTGCATTATATTATTAGATTATCGCTATCATTTTCCCAGATGATTGCAATTTAGCATTACAGTTCTTTATATATTCTCCTTGTTATTTGATGTTCTACAGTTTTTCTCTGGGACTTTTATTAGATTAACTGGAGTGTGAGATCCACTGTATTTATTATATTTTCGCCACTTGGATTTATTATTTATCCTTTCTACAATATATGTTGGTATATTTTTCATATGCCGTACATGTCATATTCATACTATGTTGGTTAGCAATTTGCCAGTTGTGCTTATTTCATAATTTAATGTTTATTGATTATAACGAGTTACGTATATATTGCTCACCTGTATCTTGGATCACTTTGGTGATCCTCATTTCCCAATATATTGGGAGATATATCTATATATGTGTCGTTCTATTCGGTACTATTTACCCTTATTTTCATTAAAATACTCAAGAGAGAATTTATTTTAGGTTCTTTATTAAACGCTGTTTTATTGCATTAGCCATCTATCATATACAAATTAATTTACAATTTATCTTCTAAGAGTGCCCCAACAAAGACATATTTGTCTTTAACCTTTATTTTTTTGTTTCTTTGCAAAAAAATTCTGGCTCCTACTAGGTAAGCTGAGCAGACAGTCTCTAGGACCTGCCCGACCTCACTGAGACACCATTTATCAGGGAGCTGATCCAGGATGCTTTATTTGGAGTATCTAATGCAGTGGTTCTCAAACTCAGGGCCTGATTCAGAGCCGCTCGTAAGCGGCTGCTCACTCGCTCCGAGCGATGTTCGCACATCTGCGCATGCGTATGGGTCGTAATGCGCATGCGCCAACCAGTCATTGCGGTCGGAAATCGTCCACCCGCAAAACAGCGAGGGCCTGCTAATTTGAGTGACAGAATGAGGCGTTTGTGGGTGGTAACAAGGGAAGGTGCTTGAAAACGGGGAGTGGAGATCCGAACGCAGGCGTGCCAACCGGTCAAAATGGGCGTTTAATGGGTGTGCATAATTAACAAAGCAGCGTCATCGACCACGTCACTTGGTTGTCTGTCTGCCTGAACTGCTCGCAGTGATTGCGGGAAGTAAAACCTACCACAAGCACTGCGAGCAGTTCAGACGCCTTTCGATGTACTCGATTATAATCTAATAAATAGCAGAGATGACGTATGATGCAAACGGCCAGGGGGTGTCTTTACAAAATAGCGAGCGCATGTTTCGTTCGCTCGCTCAGACATAGAGGCGTCAACAGACTGCAAAGAGCGAGCGCTCAATTTAAATAGCCGGCCCCTTTTTCTGAACGACCGTTCACAAATATCGTCCGGCTCTGAATCAAGCCCTCAGCACCCCACATAGTTCACGTTTTACAGGTCACCCAGCAGCTGCACACGTGTATTCCTTACGAATGACACATTTAAAAGATCCACAGGTGGAGCTAATTATTTCCCTTGTGATTCTAGGGTCTATTTACTAATTCTCCACATACAGTGGAGTTAATTCCACTCCTACTTCGCCTGCTGCCGCTGAGAAGCAGTAGCTGGCTACCGCAGCTGTTACTAAAAATAGATCTGCCGAGGAGGGTGACCGCTAAGTAAAACCTGAGACCCCTTTCCCCTGACGGAAAGGTATATTCCCATTCAGTTTTAATACCTGGAAGTGACGTGCAGTGAGGGCGGAAGTGCGTTTCCATGCCCATACAGTCCACCAAAAGAAGAAACTTGTCCCCTCTATGTCTACATGTATAGTAGGGAATGACGTTGAACAGTATCTGATGACGTCAGGGTACAAAAACTGAAGGGGATCTATCCACTTCTTTTCCCCTGACAGCCCCTGTGTTACTCACCATCTCCCGGCTACCCCCGACCAAAGTGCTGGGCGCAACCGTGAAAAGTGACGTTTGGGCGCCCAAACAGGTCACTTGTCGCACATTTTAGCTCTCACCCCTCTGGGGCTCTGACCTGAAATGGAGTGCTGACAGCTGACCGCGTCCGACAGAAGCAACAATTGAATAGCTCCATCGGGCGCGATGGGGGCTGGAAACAATTGAATTCCACCCTCTGAGTTCAATTTTCTGAATTAAATCGGCTCTTTAAATGACAAATCTGCAATGCAATCTAATAATAAAGTGGATAATATGGGTGTTTGAGGGTGAGTTTATTTAGTAAAGTACCTTTTCATGGTGTGAGATTACTGTATTTTTTTATTTTACAGGTGCACTACAGCTCCCAGCAGGCCCATATAGGAGGGCATGCTAGCACCTGTGGTTCTCTAAATGTCAGCATGCCCTGGCACCCAATTAAATTGGGCATGACTGGACTAGGTATGACCATCGACCATCAATGTTTTGCCACCGATGGTCTTGTCATTGATGGCGAAAATCCAATGCTCGCAACCTGCTGTGCTCTCCTGCAGGGGTGACCTTCGACAGGTGCAAACCATCAATGTTTTATTGTAGATGGATTTAATGCCATAACTTGTAATGACCGATGGCACCATCAATGCTGACCATCGATGGTTATTATACTGATGGCCATCACTAGCCGGGATCAGCAGCGCACCAGTAAATTGCAACAGTATGCAGTCATTATGTCATACTTTCCTACCCTCACGATTCGGCCAGGAGCCTCCCGAAAATCGGGTACTCCTCCCGGACTCCTGTAAAGACAGGCAAGCCCCCTAATTTTGGAAGTGTGCCTCTGGCCATTACAGCAGTGGAGTGACTTCCCATTGTAAGCACTCTCTATGTTAATTGCAGTCCGAACTGCAAGTCCCAAGGGGAGAAAACACCTCCCCCTTAGACTGCCTGTCCGACTGTGATTAGTAGTGCTTCCAATGGGTAGTCACTGCCACTGCTAGGCAGACCCTGCAGGTGTTGGATGAAGACCCTGCTCCTAGGAGGTTACAGTCTAGAGGAAAGGGGCAACAGGCGGTTAACATTAGGAGTGAGCTAGTGAAGGGGAGTGAGCCAGTGAAAGGGTGTCTGAGGGCAGGAGGCAAGATCGGTAGGAGTGGGTGACGCTACAGGCTGAAGCACACTGCAAGGTGACATGGTCATGTGGTGGAAGGATATGCTTTTACAAACAGGTGGGTTTCCAGCCCCTGTTTGAAGCTAAGCAGGCTAGGGGAATGTCTAATTGGGCGGGAGAAATTGTTCTACTGCTGGGGGACAGCGCAGGAGAAATCTTGGATATAGGGGTGAGATGTAGTAAGCAGGATGGAGGAACAGTGACAGTCACCGGAGAAGGCGGGAGGGAGTATGTATGGAGGTGAGGTAGGAGATGTAGGGAACAGTGGAGTTAGAGAGGGCCTTATACATGACAGTGAAGAGTTTGAAGAGGATTCTGTAAGGGAAGGGAAGCCAGTGTAGGGCTTTGCATAGGGGGGAGGGAGATGTGGAGCGACGGGAGAGGAAGATGAGTCTAGCTGCAACATTGAGGACAGATTGGAGTGGAGCGAGAGGCTAGGGAGTAGGAATAAGCGCTGCCTGTAGTGGACTGTAATTAGTATGTAATATATATAATATATACAGTATATTAACAAGCAAAGAATGTTGTGTGTATATGTGTCAATAAGTGTAATGGCACTGTAAACAGTATATAATATACTGGCTACAACGCCGTTACACTTACTGACACAACGCACATTTGGGGGGGGAGTAATAGGCTGAAATTTTGTCTAGAGCGCCGAGAAACCTTGCACGGCCCTGTTTAAGGGGTAAATCCTATTCAATGCGAAGGGTGCGAGTTGCCTTCGCGACCTGCTCTGAGCCTGAATTCACTTAACTTTGCTTCGAGACCTGTGGGGCTGCGAATACTTTTAAGCAAATATGGGCTGCCATAAAGCACGCCCATTGCGCTTGTATTTATCGCTCAAATGTATCAAAACTCAGACTCAGACGCAGGGACAGGCCATAGGGACTGCCATGAAGTAAACTGCTGGAACTTGGTAAATCTGAAACATAAAACACTCTGGGGGCTATGGCTGCTGTTGGAAATGGAGGTACTGCAGCAGATATTGAGATATAATCCCTCCATGGTACATTGGGTTGATACTTAATTTTTGTGTATTTCCACCGAAAACGGGTGTTTTTTGGGAGGAAATGCTGAAAACATTGAATGATAAATAGGCCATTTACCAGTTACATAATAAATATGTGCAAAATACTTGGAGCCTCCATTCTAGTTTGTAAGAGTAAAGTGCAAGAAGTCTGCTATACATAGGCAGTATGACTCTGCTGGGTACACATCTGAGCGATGGATCGGCCAACCGATCCAATGATTTGGTAAGTGGTATGCAGTGGTCAGGGGTTCCGAGAGGGGGGGAGCGGGTACACTTTACCTGGGCCCGGGCTTCCAGAGCAGCAGCCCAGCACGTGGGAGATCGTTAGCGGCTGCTAAGCAGCAGCCACAGCAATCTCCTCTGCCTGAGGGGGGGAGCGATCACACTGATCGTGCCCCCCTCTGGCTTTGTGCAGAGCTGAGGGGCTCACAGCGCCCCCTCCCCGGAGCGCGGCGCTGCAAAAAATTTTATTTTTTATTTTTTCAAGGGGGCGTGACCACTCCTCCCTCGATTAGGCCACGCCCCCTCTTTCCCGGGGCCCGGCTGCGCTCTCTACGGCCCTGGCAGTGGTGGCTCCAGAGGTGGGGCTGCAGCGCAGTCCAAAATTCAAATAGGGGAGCCACGCCAACTGCGAGTGAGTCCTGGCTGATGAGGCTTGGCATCGTTTGTGTTGGCAGTTGGTGTGGCTCCCCTATTTGAATTTTGCACTGCATTGCAGCCCCACCTCTGGAGCCACCACTAAACGATATTGTGCATATACACTTACCAATACGCTGCCCGACATGTCTGGCCACAGGAAACGGTAGTGACGTCATTGGCGACGGTTCCAGCATATGGGTTGAATATCGGGTTGGCCGATATATCTGCAAGATATGGCGACATTGGCTGTGCTGCACAGCCGACATGGTATGTCTCTAAAAGACGTTGTTCACAGACATATCGTCTGTACACATCCACAGAAGCACTATGCGATATGTCATTTGTCAGCCGAACAAACAACATATTTCAGAATATATACCCAACATTACACATCCAGGACACAATACTAAGAAATGACAATCCTAAAATACCAGCGCAGTGACAGGAACTAACAGTTGCTACTAGTTCTGTTTGCAACCACTAGAATAAGTCATCCTCATGTTGTAACTGAGCAAGGAACTGTCCAGTGTGTTGCAATTATTTACTAAAATAAAATACTAATTATGGTTTTCTAGTTTGTTTTTACAGGGACATATAAATCACAAACTCCTTCTAGGAAGTCAGTTTTAACAGCTATTATAGAATATATAGGGACATTTGTTTTATAAGTACCTTTTTTTATTTAAAACAGTTAAGGCAATATCAATACAATATTATACAGCATAATAAATTATTTAACAATACAACATATTTGGAGGTCATAAAACTTTAATAAAATAAGAATTTACAATAATATATATGTATAAAATAATATGTAAAAAATATATAAATGCTATTATTAAAAAAATACTAAAATATCATGGTGAAGAAATTAGGAGCGTGGTCTTGAAAATTGTTATATTCATCAGTTCCGGCCACCAATACAGTTGCAGGGAAAGTTCGGGGACGCTCTGGATCCTATAATAAAAAATGTAAAATAAAATCTTTCAGTCCATTTGTTGAATTTACTGCTCATTATATTTCTGTGTTATCTAAGGTCACTTTCTGCAATTTTCTGTACATCATTCTCTGAGCTCCTATGCCACACTTAACCCATAACAATCAATGTTATCATGATCATTGTACATAAGTAAACCACATAGAATCTGTTAGTCCACGATAAAACAGTGTATTGCTCTGAGCTTTTAAATGTATCAATGTGTGATCATCAATGCTTTTACGGGAAGAGATCAGCAAAAAATGCATAATACAATTGAAAGCTGCATTCCCGGATAGGGCTGAAATCAAATAAACATATAGACCACTCAAATTACCATATCTGGGAAATCTCCAGGGGCCCTTTATTTTTTTTAGTATTATACTGTAGGGTCTGAGGACCTCATTCAGAGTTGGTCGTTGCAGCCGCACGGTCGTAGGGGAAAGGGGCCGGATATGCAAATTAAGCGATCACAAGTTGCGGTCCTAAGATGAGATCGTTAGCTGAACGACCGAGGGTAAGAAGCGGCCGTAAGACTAAATAACGCCCCCTTCTCGATCACAACACACGCCATCTCCTGGGATATAAGGATTAATCGCGAGCATCGGGAACCATCGGAGCTGGTCGTAGAGCTTAAGGTTGACCATACCCTCTCTTAAGCACTACGATCAAGTCAGTGTAAAAACCTCCCATGTCACATGTGCCATGACGCTACTTTGTTAATTATGCACTCCCATTAAACGCCGTTCGCATAATTAGGCACGCCTGCGTTCGGATCTCCACTCCCCCATTTTCAAGCACCTTCCCCTGTTACCACCCACAAACGGTTCATTCTGTCACTCAAACTAACGACCTGGCTGTGTTCAAGGAGAGAAAAATTTCTAATCGTAAGAGCTAGTTTGCGCACGCGCATTGCGAACTTTACGCATGCGCAGTTTAGCGAACATCGGTGGCGTACAACCGTGCGGCCACAACGACCGACTCTGAATGAGGTCCTGATTCAGTAAGGATCGCTATTGCAATCGCAATAGCGATTACGCATGCAGTCTCACTGCGAAGATATGCTAATGATTGCAGTCGCACAACCATCGCAGCCTAACATAAGGACGCCCCCTTTACCTTACACACATCCATAATACTTAGCAAGACTGTGAAACCATCGGTAACATCGAGTGTAATCGCAGCTTCACACACACTTGCACAAGGTCTGACCTTACTCAAGAATTGCTATCCTCATCGCACGCAGTGAAAGCCCAAGCTGTGTATGGAATCGCAGTGGCTAATTTATGCACGTCCCTGTAACCAGTGGCGTAACTATTGCCCCCGCAGCCCCCGCGGTGGCTTGGAGGCGCCGGGTAGCTTGGGGGCAACGGGGGCAGTGGTCACCCGCGACCTGAGGAACCTGCGCGGCCGCTTCTGCTGGATCTATTTAGATCCAGTCAGCGTGGCAGCGGGAGAGACAGCCCGGATGACAGCGCGCGGAGTCAGGTAAGTACGGGGGGGGAGGTTTGAGGGAGAACACAAATACAGGGGGCACCACTTGAGGGGCACAACTACAGCGGGCACTACTAAAAGGGGCACAACTACAGGGGGCACAACTACAGAGGACATTACTAAAAGGGGCACAACTACAGAGGGCACTACTAAAAGGGGCACTACTAGGAGGGGCACAACTACAGGGGACACTACTAAAAGGGGCACAACTACAGAGAGCACTACTAAAAGGGGCACAACTACAGGGGGCACTACTAGGAGGGGCACAATTGCAGGGGACACTACCAAAAGGGGCACAACTACAGGGGACACTATTAGAAGGGGCACAACTACAGGGGGCACTATTGAAGGGGCACAATTACTGGGGGCCCTGCATAATGGGCACTACTACAGGGGGTATTGCATAATAGGCACTATTACAGGGGGCATTGCATAAGGGGCACTATTACAGGGGGCATTGCATAAGGGGCACTAGTATAGGGGGCATTGCATTTTGGGGCACAACTACAGGGGACACTAACTTGATACACGCAGTTTACAGGTTATAAACTATGTTCCCAATAATCTGGTTCTACACGGACATAAAAACTGTGCAACCTGTCTTGAGCTGAGGTGACAGACTGGCAGGAGCAGAGAGGAGGTTTGGTGAAGTAGATCTGTCAGGGTGGGATGTATTGGGCATTACTGTTCTCATAATGTGTATTTGGCATTACTGTGTGCACAATTTTCTATTAGGGGCATTATTGTGTGGCACAATGTGTAAGAGGCATTACTGTGTGGCATAATGTGTCATATGTGGCATTACAGTGTGGCATAATGTGAAATAGGGGCATTACAGCGTGGCATAAATTTGCTATAAGGGCATTACTGTATGTCATTATGTGTTATACATGGCATTATTGTGTGGCATGTGTAATGGGCATTGCTGTGTGGCATAATGTGTTGTAAGGGGCAATCCGGTGTGGCACACTGTGTTATAAGTTGATTTACTTAGTGTGTCATAATGTGTATGGCACGTTACTGTATCATGTAACCACACACCTTAAATGTCATCTTTGGGTGTGTTTGATCTTTGGGGGGGGCGCCTGAAACTTTTTTGGCATGGGGGAGCAAAATTTATAGTTACGCCACTGCCTGTAACAGCGTTCAAATGCACTGGCACGTCTGCATTTCACCGACCCCCCCCCCCCCCCGTCACCACCTCCAAGCGGTCACTTCTTATCAATTACTCTGCGATGGGTCGGCGTAGTCACTGCAATCGCAGTGGAGTCTTTGCGCACTCACACTGCGATTCATACACATGTGCAGAACGGAACAATCGGCCAATTGCATGCGTATTTGTAGCTGTGATCAGCAGTAAATCAGGACCATAGTCCACTATTTTAAAATGGCCACTGAGAGGGCCAATAAAATTCTGCAATCTATAAGGTTGCAGCTTCTTATTGGTCCGCATGGTCACACCTTTCTGCAACATTATCTAATCCTCGGCTTTGGCACGCTGGAGCCTAAAAACAGAGTTTCATGGAAAACATCCTTGTGGCAAGATGGGTATTTTAGGATATTGAAAAGAGGGGTTTATCCTGATGGGAACACTTACTTGTCCAAATTTTAGATAACATTAATTGTACTGAATCATGTTAGTCATGTATGAATATATTTTGTGTCAATTGAACAATTTTTCAATGTTGTAAGATGGGGTTGCACACACTGCTACTATTGTACATGTCTGTTGTTTGTGTACTTTTAAATGTGTAATATGCATCCTGGCTATTTAATCTATGCTGGCAGCTGGCATCCCTTTAAGTTGCCTCATTTATTAGTGCCCCAATATAGCACAGTGTCCCCATTTATCTCAGTGCCCACATATATCACAGGGCCCACACTGTGCCTAGAATGTGTTTGTCAGCCCTGAATAATGCTTACCGCGATGGCTGGCTGCTGACTCCTCTTTGCCTTCTCTCTCTGGGCCTGATTCAGAGCCGGACGCACTGACAGAGCGCTCCCTCTGAATCAGGGCCGGTCTTCTGTTATTTTAGAACTGCTTCCTGGCCGCTCGCATAGCTGTTGGTGACCACCCACAGCTATATCGAGCGGCCAGGAAGATGGTCGCGATGGTCAAGACCATCGCAACCATCTGGCTTGCGACAAGACCCTTGTGGTAGGGTCTTGTTGCCGCAAGCCCCAAAGTGCTTTCGGCTCTAACAGAGCCGAAAGCACTCCCACTGACATCACTTGTGATGTCAGTGGGGCCGGCCCCAGACGGTAGGCGTTCCCATGGGAACGTCTCCGTCTGGGCAGCCACTCCCCCGGCCCGCCCACCAAATGGGGCGAGTTGTCACTCAACATCGACAGCACGCCCCCTTTGGTACGAGACCCGAGCGACGGCTTGCCCGTCGCTATCCGGGTCTCGCGCATGGGTACGACGGAGCTGGCTCTGTTGTGCGCATGCGCACTGGGCCACCATCGACCCGCTTGTGAGCACATAGCGCTCGCGAGCGGCTCTGAATCAAGCCCTCTGTCTGTGAGATCCCTTGCTCCCAGTGTGCCACCTCATAGCCAGTGAAGCAAAAGAATGCAGAAAGTAGGCAAAGCAGTCATCCCACACCTGACGGCGGTGACCCCAGGAAAGGAAAGTGGTCGCTGCACCCCGCCACTGGTAGGGGTCCCCACAAGTCAGTTTCCCTGGGCCCCCTCAAATCTGAATCTTAAGCTGGGTACACACTGTACGATATATTGGCCGATCAATTGATCGGCCAATATATCTGCTGGACGTTGGCCATTGTGTAGAGACGATATGTTTGTGAACCGCATCATTAACAGACATACCGCATTGGCTGTGCTGCACTGCCGATGGACAGATATGTCTGCAGATATATCTGTCCATCGGCAAGTGTGTACGGGTGGTCTGCAGACTGGCCGTACACACACAACAGTAGCCGCGGGGAGGGGATGGCCCTACCCCAGACCAGCCTCCCTACCAGCAGGACCCGCGGCTGCCAGATAGACGATCTGCAGATATATCTTTCAGGTGTGTACCCACCTTAAACCCTGCTGACTCCTATGATGTCTACTATTACATATCACTAAGTTTGTAAATTATGGTTTGTTTTACTGACCTCAACAGGATAAGCTTCAGTGGGAACATAGCGGATCACAAACCCACATCTTCTCCTGTTGGACATGTTGGGTTCGCTGGCGTGAACAGTCAGTCCATCATGTACCTGACAGCATTATCAAGAATACAAAATGTAAATAAACAATAATGATAATAAGGATAATAATAATAAATGATAATGATAATAAATGATAATAATGATGATAATAATAATAATAATAATAATAATTGAAAATAATTATAATGATGATAATAATAATAATAATAATAATAATAATAATAATAATAATAATAAAAATAATAGATAATAATGATAATAATACATACAATCCCATTATAATTAATTGTTTAAATATGCACTAATGCTCAAAAATTGTACGTTTCCTGACATTGTACTATTATTTTCCACCAGATGACAGCCATGCTATGACAGGGCCATTCCTAATAACTGTGCATACTGCATAGTATCATTCCATGGTACTGAAACTTGCATATCTATTGCTTTAATAGTTTAATATGGGCTGTTTTGTAAAGCTCCATTGCAAGTTAAAAGTCTTGAACTGAGAAGGTACAGAACAGTCATTAAATATATGAAGCTGGAGTCATGACGGCCCATTATCCAGCTTTATCCCTATACAAGTTCAGGTTTACTAAATTAGGGCTGCTAATAAACAGGGACCTACACATCATGTATAGCTGAATACAAAAACATGGAAGGAACTGATTTATCACAGGGAATTGTAATAGCACAGTACATGGTAATTACATGATGCTCAATATGAACCATTGCCTTAAAGCCTCAGCACACTCTCAGGGCAGGCTTGCCTACCCTCCCTATTTGGCCGGGAGCCTCCCGATTTTCGGGTGCCGCTCCCGGCCCCCCGGAAAGGCAGGCAAGCCTCCCGGCAGCCGGCAACCCTCCCGACCACCCCCCAGAATAAACTAAAAACCCCCGCAGCAGGGGGGCCGGTGACGCGATTCGCGCTGAATTGCGTCATTGTGGCCACGCCCCCTGCTTCACAATGCCAAAAATAATGGCATTGTGAAGAGTGGGCGGGGCTACGATGACGTGATCATGCAGCTCCACCCCAGCTCCGCCCCCAAATGTGACATCATGGCCGGGCACGCCCCCCGCTGTTAGCCGACAATCAGCTCCCTCCCGGAAGGAGGGAACTGATTGTCGGCAAGTATGTCTCAGGGGTGCCTCAGCATGGTGGCCCAGCACCAAATCAAACTGTTTATGGTTAATGTAAGAGGGAAAACATAAAATATGTTGACAAAGAAGCGCAACCCTGTCCACCATCACACAACTGACCCTAAGGATGACAGGTAAGCACAATTTACTTTTTTTTTCTGAATTTCTCAATAACAAACTTTTGGCTTAGGGGTGCCATGAAAAAAATGTTGATACTCTTGGGTGCTGTGTTTCAAGAAAGTTTGAGACCCACTGGAGTAAAGGATAATTCAACTTTATTAGTATTTTAAAAAGGTACCCTTTAACACACTTACATCTCGCTTAATAGAATGAACTGAGATTTATGGGCCTGATTCAGAGCTGAACGCACTGACCAGAGCGCTCGCTCTGAATCAGGGCCCTCCTCCCTGAAAATGGAGAGTCCTCATGGACGCTCGCATAGCTGTGGGTTACCACCCACAGCTTATGCGAGCGTCCATGATGATGGTCGCGATGGTCAAGACGCAAGCCCTGGAGTGATTTTGGCTCTATCAGAGCCAAAATCACTCCCACTGACATCACTAGTGATGTCAGTGGGGCCGGCTTCAGACGGTAGACGTTCCCATGGGAACGCCTCAGTCTGGCAGGCACGCCCCCGGCACGCCCACCAAAGGGGGCGTGCTGTCAATCAACATCGACAGCATGCCCCCTTTGGTGCGAGACCCGGAGCTATGGAGAGCCCGTCGCTCGCCGGGTCTCGCGCATGCGCACGACGGAGCTCCCTCCGTCTGAATGACCCCCTATGTTTCTACTTGGTACCTACAACAAAGGGCTTTATAAAAGAATAGCCAACAAGCTGTGCCCATTGTGAAACCATTGGTCTGAATTGGTTCAAGGATGCAAGCAGGAGGCAGGAGGCAGGAGGCTTTGGGCCCTCCATTGAGTTGAGCAAATAGAATCATGGACCTCAACAGCACATAATAGAGGGACTGGAGCAAGGGAGTAGGGAAGTAACTTCCACTATAAAGTTGGAATTAGCCTTTAAACTACAAACGTATTTAATTTATCATATACAGATAAAGTAACTATTTTAGTTTTTGTTTTTACTTACAGACATGTGTCCAGCTTTGAGTGGACACTCAACTAAATCCTCCTCATTGACCAGGTGCTTTGGGATCTCCTGGTTTGATGTCAGCATGTTCCCCGGGACATCTGCTGTCCTATGCTCTAGAACCCCTTGTTTGTGACTCCCTGCATGAAGACATATCTTAGTCACTGCATATAAGTCCCATTCCTAATTCCTTTATATAGCCAGGAATGGGTTATATACACCTACATCATCTTCACAAGAGATAGACGGAATAAGCTGAGCTATATAAGAAACTGTTAATAAAATAAATAAAATAAGAGATGTATAAAAGATGAACCTAACACACATGACATTGTGATTAGAATGTACATAATGAAAATAGATATTACCTGGAATGATTTGCAGGACTCCATTCTCTGTGTCCACATCATCCAGTGCCAGCCATACAGAAGCCACTGGTCCTCCCTCAAACCCCCAGTATCTGCAATGCAGAGAGGGAGACATTTGTGATTTGTCAGACAAATAGACCATGTAACTGACTGCACATATTCCATCTACCAGGCACCTTTCCTACTTACTTGATGTCCTGATGCCAAGCAACGTAGGGGGCGGTGTTGTCTTTGTGTGGGACATCGGTGGCCGGATATTTGCAGATGAAGCGTGAGTCCAGGAGAATGACATTGGGGCCCAGCACAGCGGTGATTGCTCTCAGAAGATTGAGTTAACGGCCAAGTTCATCACCCACTCATACTGCATGTGGATGTTGTGCAGATTGTACTGAGTGTACTCCTTGCCTGAAAATATATGTTTCTATCATTTCATACATATACAGTATGTGCATGGATAGAGAATGTTACAGCGTGAGGATTATGGTGCAGGTATTTTCCTATTGTAATCTGATTGTACGCTTAATGCTTGGAATTTCTTGAAATACTGTACCTAGTTATTGATAATCTTTTTCTCCTTAAATTGTAAAAACATAAAATTAGCAAAGTAAACTAATAAAGATATATACTTTTGCTTTGTACAGGGCCTGCTGCAGCATTGTTGGTGCCCTAGTTGGTGCCCCTCCCACCCCTCAGAGATGTCACCCCGGGTCCCACCCTCTACTCTCCCCAATGTCTCACCTTAGCAGATGGGAAGGACTGTGGGCAACATCTCCTGCTCCCAACAGCCTAGGAGTGTGGCACTGGGCAGTGACATCATAGCCCCACACCACTCTCCCAGATATAGACAGATGGGCGACAGATGAGCTGACCGCTTCACAGGTAAGAAGCTGCCGGCTGCTTCTTCTCCATGTCAATGGCCAGTTTTCCATGTGGGGACTCCGTGGGGAGTGGGGTATTAAAAACAATTAATTAGTGACATTATGTCACCCTTTTAGTATTGTAGGTGCCCCTAGTCATTGGCACGCTAGATGATTATCTAGGTTCACCTAATGATACCACCGGACCTGTATTTCTTTTGTCCGATACACAGTGGGAAGGGAATGTAAGAGCTTCTCTCTTATAAACTCATTAAGACATCATGACTTAAATCTCCATTTCTCAAGTAAATAGATTAGAAAACATTCTGAATAAATACTTTCACTATCAGAAGTTGGAGAAATATTAAATAATTAGCAGCAGAAACAGTTGTGTGTAGTTGTCCCGCTTTCTGCAGGCAAAACTTTACTGTGATCACTTGCTATAGTATATAATACATTTACACAATATTAAAAAATATATCTAATAAATATTGTGAGTCTCTGTAAATTACACCTATGGATAAATCACTTATAATGTATACTGTACTCTGACGTTGAAAGGCAAAACCAACAGTAATAAGTCTGTAAATAATTTCTATACTCACCAAACTTCTCCTCCAGTCTCCCATAGTCGCTGTTGGCTTGGTGCAGTTCTTTCATATCTAACACGTCTATTGCTGTCAGGAAGCCATTGGCGTCATAGAGAGTCTTCATGTGATTAGCATCAGCTTTCATTGTGCTGTTATTAGGTGATAATTAGCTGTTCTAAGACTACTGGTATATTGCAGATATAACTGTCTTGGGCTGACACTGACTTATATACAGTACAAGACAAGCCCAGCCCATGACCATATTATGGGGAACAGGTTAATTTGTCTAGTCAAAGTTTCCTGAATGATAGAGTAAACATGATAGCCTTGGGTGGTTAATTTTGTACACATCACACATAATTAAGTTAATGACAAGACAATTTCCTGGTTTCAGTATGACAGCATCACCAGCATAATACAATGTGACATAAGTGTGACAAGCCCAGCCCTGGGAATTCCAAAGCTATTCAGGAAACAAACTACAGAATTTGTATTTTATAAAGTTAACATGTTTTATCACTATTTTTTACTGAAAAAAATATTTAGAAATACCAAAATTATTATTTTGCTACAATTTAAAATTACATACTTATACTCAACTCAACAGCACAAGCAAAATAAACAATAAAAAAATAATTTCAAATCAATGTTAGGTTTTAAGTTTGTATTTCTCTATATCTATTTAACAAATGAAATATGCTAGAATAAAATATGTTGTCAGTTATAGTAAGAGTATAAGTATAATCAACCTCATTAGGAAATCCGTGAGAAATGGACGATTCTCCCATTATGGGTTTGCACTCAAACAGTATAACAAATGCCGCTGTTATTTAATCAAATTATTGACTATTCAATGATTATGTAATGATTTATTCTCCATAACATAGGACTGATTTTTGAATGAAGAACAATAACAAAAGGTTTTTTATTGGCAAATTACTATGTGATGGGTAATATTTACAGTATACATGTGTAATGGTTGCTTTACATAGATACCTATGACATTAAAAAAAAAATGTAATATGTGTAAATAAATTGCTGGATATAAAAGAAATAACTGTGTTTACTTCACCACTATAGTGCTGTGTTTTCTTTAGGTGCTTGGATCTAGCAGAGAGAAGGGAGCTAGCTGATGCTGGACTGCTTGTTGTTTCTTTTTTAGCCAAAGTTTCTGAATTTTGCAAACACGTTGGATGGATGCGCTGTAGATGACGTAACAGGGAGGAGATTCCTAGATGATTAAGGTCCCTACCTCTACTTACTCTGGCATGACAATGTGTACAGATGGCTTGACAATTGTTGTCCAGATTTGGGTAGAAATTATTCCAGACATAAGTAGATTTTGTTGTTTTATGCCCACGCATGGCAATTGGCTTTTCCTTATCATGGACAACAACTGTTTCCACTGGGGCCTGATTTACACAAACATCCTCATCAACAACATACTCATCTTCAGCATCCTCATCATCAACATTCTTATTAGTGTCAGCTACACAAATATCCTCCTCATCCTGGTGCACTTCCACAGAAGCATTCTCGATCTGTATGTCAGCATGTTGACTTGTGCTGTTCATTTGCAGAGGACGCACAAGTGGTAGAAGGAGGCTCCTCTTCGAGTACAGTTTTGGATGACGTCATAGCTCCGATATTAATGCAAAAACGATGTTATCGCACCCATATTGAATACCCCTGTTAGTGTCACAATATTTTTTATGAATATGCAGTGTCACAATACGTGTTGAATATTGCACTGTGTTTCCACTTAGTGTCACAATATTTTTATGAATACACTGCACTACCACACAGTGTCACAATACGTGTTGAATATTACACTGCGTTTCGACTTACAATGTTACAGTATTTTTTTGAATACACTGCACTACCACTTACAGTGTCAAAATGCGTTTCCACTTAGTGTCACAATATGTTTTCTCCTTCATCCACTAGGGGACACTGGAGGCTTCAGACAGTGGGGTATAGACAGTGCTAAGTGGGAGCTGGCACTTGAAATTTTTTTAGTGTGACTAGCTCCTCCCCCTCTATACCCCCCTACAAGTCCAGTCTTAGTTTGTGCCCAAGGGGAGCTGGTGTGTTATTCACATTCTCCTCAGAGTTTTAATAAAAAGAGTGCTGCTGCACTGAAGAAAATAAATTCTACATTGATAGGAACAGACAGGCAGCAGCTGCACTGCCTGTCTGCATTGATGGAGTTGCTGGGAGGACCCGCTCACAACTGCACGCAGTTCGCCTGGGGTCCCCGACTACAGAGACAATGGTCTCCATATTGGAGGTCCCGCATGCCGCTGCTTGCAGCGCGCATAGCTGACCTCCATTAGTCAGATGCACACCAACAGCAAAGGAGCCACGTGAGTATTACCTGGCTCCCCATCTAGTGAGGTAGCCAGGTTAACATAAGAGTGGCATTCACATCAGCAGGCTGCTCCGATAAGCGGGGCTGCCAAAACAAATAGAATTCAGTTTAGGCGCCATAGCAGGGGGTTGGAGCCTAGCTCTGGAGTCCTGCTACTTCCTCTAGCGGCCATCAGCGCTTCCCTTGAGGGTGCTGGCGGCCATTAACACAGAGGGACAGTCTGCTACATAAGAAAGCCTGAGCCAGTGAGGCTTTACTTTCTGCAACGCTGCTACAGGAAACTGGTAGCCTAACCTGGTACTGTAAGTAGACCATGGGGTTTAGGCTGGTCAGGAGAGCATTTAAGGCAATACTACTTACAGGTTGCTTACTTCTATGCCTAGCATTTTCTGGCACTGCTAGGAGCGCAATTTGGACAAGTGTGGCTCTCTCCTGCCTCTCTGTATGTCAGTTCCTTCTTTTGACCTTGTTTCACTACACTTTACTGTTGTTTGTGTGGAGTCTGTATGTCTTATGACTGAAAGGGGCACTAAGGCAACCCAAAAGTTAATTACCTGCAAAAAGTCTGAAATTACAAGGGCAGTCATCTAACTCCCTAATGTATGACAATCCTGAATAACAATGTCAGGTACATCAGATCCACCGTCTTGAATGGCACAGGTTACAATGTGCTCCACTATAGGGGCCCCTGTGTTCAGTCCCCAGGAACTCCATGTTAGCATGGATGGTGTAATGGTTAGCATTACTGCCCCACAGCACAGCTAAACATAGAAAAATAGAATTTGACGGCAGATAAGAACCATTTGGCCCATCTAGTCTGCCCCATTTTTAAACATATTGTTACCTCAACTCTTATTGATCATTACTTCTTCTGAATGATATTCTTATGTCTATCCCATGCATGTTTAAATTGCTCTACTGTCTTAGCCTCTACCACCTCCACAAATTTCCCCTGAACCTACCACCCTCCAATTTCAGAACATATCCTCTTGTTCTAATGCTTCTCTTTCTTTGAAGAATGTCTCCTTCCTTTACCTTGTTAAAACCCTTTATATATTTGAACGTTTCTATCATGTCCCCCCTTTCCCTTCTCTGCTCCAAACTATACATATTAAGATCTTTTAGTCTTTCCTGGTATGTTTTGTGGTGTAGACCTTGCACCATTTTAGTTGCCCTTCTTTGTACAGTCTCTAATGTATTAATATCCTTCTGGAGATATGGCCTCCAGAACTGAACACAGTATTCGAGATGAGGATGCACCAATTACCTATACAGTGGTATTATCACTTCTTTCTTTCTGCTACTGATTCCTCTCCCTGTGCAACCAAGCATCTGACTTGCCTTCCTCATTTCTTTGTTACAATGTTTGCTTGCCTTTAAGTCACCTGAAACAGTGACTCCTACTGTAGATCCCTTTCCTCTTCAGTAGTTTCTAGTATAGTGCCAATAATAATATATTTAGCCTTTGGATTTTTGAGACCCAAGTGCATGATCTTGCATTTTTTAATTGTGGGAAGTTTGTGTACTCTTCCCATGCTTTAAGCGCAGTACCTGGAGTAAATGTAATTTTATGTCCCATCTCTCTGCTGAGCTGGAGGCTTCTCGGAAAGAAAAATGGGTCTCCAGGTCACCGGTTCTAAAAAATCCAGCATGGGCAGGGTCCTTAGCTGAATCCAAGGTTGGGATCTCAAGAGTGTGACTATTTCACATATGGATCCTCTACACATGTCTCAAAGAGATGGTTACCCTTAGTCCTCCAATCAGAGGAAGAGAATATGCCAGTTTTCGTAGGGAGAATATGCTCCAAAATTTGCCTAGGGAAATTGAACCCGTCGGGTTTACACGATAGTCTTTCTTTCTAAAGAAACAAAGACAAGCTTTTGCAGATTCTCTTCTGATGTCAGCTTGGAAACAGATGTTCTGGCGGTTATTATCATTTTATCGTTTGCCTACAGATAGTAGAACATCTGGTGAGGAGCTCGAGTGGCTCACCTGATAAGGTGAGTACATCTGTCACAAGTCTGGGACAGCATGCCACTTTGTTAGCTTACTCCCCCTACAGTAGATTGTCTAGGAAGACAATGCTACCGGTCTCTGGGGCCACGCCTTTCAAAGAGAATGCTCTCAGGCCCATTTATATGCAGGTTGCTGCGTCCTGGTGAAACTGCAGAAATTGACTGATGGTATGAGAGAGTGACGTCAAAAGACGTTGGCAATATTTTCAGATCTGGCATTTTCGGCACTTTGGGCACTGTGGCTTAAACTATGACAGAATGCAAGAACACTGTGTAGGCTCTTTCATTCATGGGAAGTGTATTTGTTGGGAAATAGATAAATGGTTTTCTCAAGGTACTGGGGGTAAATATATAATACTTCTGTCTGCGGCTCCTTCCTCTAGAAGATCTTACTCGGGACTTTCGTTTCGGTCCTTTCGTGCTCGGGGACGTTCACATGGTCTCTTCTGAGGAAAACCATCAACTTCCCATGGTTCCAGAGGACATGAAAAAGCCACCGGAGGTTAAGTCCACTACCAAGTCTCATGCATGACGGGCTTCCCTCACACCTGGGGGACCCCAGAATGGGAGCGCATCTTTGGGACTTCAGAGAAGTACAGATACAAGCTTGTTTTTCAGCTTCAACCTCAACCTAGGTTTTTTACCAGGTTTACCAGTCTCCAATGACAGGAGTTGTCATTTTACATGAAGAAATAGAGGGCCCCAGGGCATTGCAGGCTTCTATCCACAAGAGTGGAGGTCCACGCTCCCAGAAATCAGACTGGGAAGGGGTTTTTTACTCCAGTCTCTTCGTAGTTACGAAGCCGGATGGCTTGGTCAGACCTTTTCTGAACTTGATGGATCTCAATCCATCCCCAAGGATTTTGCAGACCTAGGGGAAGGCAAATTCATGATATCTCTAGATATCAAGGACGCCTACCTTCACATCCTTATCTGGCCACCTCATCAAGCATTTCTGAGATTCGCAGTTCAAAATTCACATTTCCATTTTCAGGCCTTTCCCTTCGGCTTATCATCAGCCCCCAGGGTATTCACAGTCATGGCTGTGATGATGAGTCTCCTTCGGAAACAAGGGATCACTATAATCCTTTACCTGGATGATCTCCTCTGAAGACACATTCCAGGGACAAATTATTGCATATCACAGAGACTCACAGCACTCTCATTCATCAAGGGTGGTTCCTGATTTTTCCCTAGTCACATCTGCAACTGACGCAGAGGCTACAGTTTCTGGGAATGATCATGGACATTATGTCAGTGGGTGTTCCTCCCTCAGGAATAGGCAACTTCTATTCAGGAGATAGTGAAAATGGTCCTTTGACATCAGTCAGGTATTGGTGCATGTTTGCATACTGCTCTTGGATGAGAGACCTGGAGGCAGTGGCAGTGGTCACATTGTTAGCGCTGTAGCAGTTCCAATCTGTCTATCTGTTCCCTCCATTCCATCTTCTCCCTAGATTCTACACATCACAAGGGAGAAGGCCAAGGATTTATTGGTGGCTCCAGATTTCCCTTGTAGAGCTTGGTATTCTATCATTCAACTTCTGTGAAGAGAAGATATCTTATTACAAGGTTCTTTAGTCTACTCAGACTTAAAGCAGCTAGGTTTGGTGGCATGGCTGTTGAAAGGGCCTTCTTACAACATAAAGAGATCCCACCAAGGGTAATCCCTACTATGCTCAGAACCCGGTAAGAAGTTACTTCGAAACATTACCACCATATTTGATCGTAGAAAGTCTCCTCCTACTGAATTCAACCCAGCCAGACTTCTGCCTTTTTCTGCAGGCAGGTTTTTTCAGCCAGTCTGGGTTTGGGTTCTCTAAGAGTTTTCAACTCTGATGATTTTCTTCCAAAAGAAGATAGTATTCATACCTGAGGTGCAGACTTTTCTGCAGGGTATGATACGGTTATGCCCACCCTGTGTCATGGCTCCAGGGTGGTCCTTTCCTGCTTATAGTCTTCTCTGTTCGAACCTTTGGAGTCCATAGAGTTAAAATCCCTTTCATAGACGGTAACACTTCTTCTCGTACTGGCCTCAGCCAGGAGGATGTCGGATCTGTGAGCTCTATCCTGTTGTCCTCCATACTTGGTATTTCATGAGGATAGAGCTGAACTCCGTACAGGAATGTAAATCTTCCTAAGGTGGTTTCAGTTTTCCACATCAACAACCTATTGTGGTACTGTTTTCTTCCACAGGATCCACCTTCATCAAGACCCTTGGATGTTGTTAGGGCTCTTTATATCTATGTGGAGAGGACTACAGTCATAAGTAGAACAAACACTCTATTTGTTTGGTAGGATGCTGCTCATCCTGGTTGGCAAGCTTCCAAGCAGTTGCTGGCCTGCTTGATTTGTCTGACCATCAGACAGGTGTATATGGCCTCATTTAGGGAGCCTCCGCCTTATATCACAGTGCATTCCACTCACTCATTGGGTTCCTCGTGAACGGCTGCTCGTCAGGTTTTCCATTGAGTGACTTTTCTGGGTGGCTACTTGGTCTGGCCAGCATACATTTACACTTTTTTTATATCGATTACCATTGTGGCCTCTGCAGCGCAGTATGGCCGGTATGTTTTGCAGGGTTCTCAGTGCTCTCCCACCCATGATGGAAGCTCTGGGGCGTCCCCACTGTCTGAAGCCTCCAGTGTCCCCTAGTGGATGGAGGAGAAAACAGGATTTTGGTACTTACCGATAAATCCCTTTCTCCGATTCCATAGGGGACACTGGACGCCCATCCTGCGCAGTTCAATCCTGCCAGGGTTGTGGTTATATTATATTATGACTGTTAGAGAACTGTTTGACATTTCTTCTCTTGTTGTGTTACTGTTATTTCAACCTTCTAAAATGTTCTGTGTACTTGCTTCACCGCCTCCTCTTCCATTTGTGTTTTTCTCAGCTCCACTCGGGCACAGTTTCCTAAGACTGGGCTTGTAGGGGGGTATAGAGAGGGAGGAGCTAGTCACACTGAAAAATGTAAAGTGCCAGCTCCCACTTAGCACCATCTATACCCCACTGTCTGAAGCCTCCAGTGTCCTCTATGGAATCGGAGAAAGGGATTTATCAGTAAGTAACAAAATCCTGTTTTATGAATACACTGCACTACCACTTACAGTGTCACAATATGTGTTGAATATTGCACTGCATTTCCACTTAGAGTCACAATATTTTTTATGAATAGACTGTGCTACCACTTAGTGTCACAATACGTGTTGAATATTACACTGCGTTTCCACTTACAGTGTCACAATATGTGTTGAATATTACACTGTGTTTCCATTTACAGAGTCACAATATTTTTTAGGAATACACTGAGCTACCACTTATAGTGTAACAAAAATTTTTATGAATACACTGCACTACTCACCTAAAATTTCACAATACGTGTTGAATACTACATTGCGTTTCCACTTACAGCATCACAAATTTTTTTATGAATATATTACACTGCGGTATTACTGACCAACAGTGTCACAATACTTGTATGAATAATATTACACTGCAGTATTACTGACCGACAGCGTCACTCACAATACTTTATGAATTATACACTGCAGTATGATGAACCTACAGTGTCACTCACAATATGGCCAGCAGTGTCACAGTGTTTTGGATATACGAGGGGGGGGGGGTACGGCATACAGTGCCACAGTGTGGGGTACAGCACAAACAATTTCATTTTAACATTTTTTAGCCTATTTTTTTTTTACTTTTAGTTAATTTTTTTTTTTTACAGCCCATGGACGGACAGCACACTATGATGGACAGCACAACCCTGGACAGCACACCCCTTGTGCGACGGATGCAGTGATGAGACTCCTTGCACACAGGAAGTTGTCAAGATCCTGCACGAGGTCTGGTCACCCACTATTATGCAAATGTGGTCGATAGTTCTCGATGTTACCGATGTTTATGCTGTCTTGTGAACTGATAAGGCTTTGCGTAAAAGGAGATGGGCTGTTTAATATGGGGCTGGGCTTCTGCATCTTGTGCTGTGGTCTCAGTGTGTATGCATTGATTATCATATTCTCGCAGCGGCTGGGTGTGTGCTACTGCTAGCGTGCGTTCCTTGCTGCATCAGGCCCATAGACCCAGCATCCATAGTGATTGAACAGAATAAAAATTATGGTTTACATTAAGTAATATGTATGTGTCGACTTTCTTTTTGACAGTAAGATACATCCATGTACGCAAAAAAAAAAGAAACATACAAAACAACAATAGTGCTATCAAGTTTGATTTTCTAGATAAGGTACAACTGTAACATCACGTATGCATGGAAGAGATTTAATTTGCATTTCAACTGGGAATTTTTCTGCTGAACAGAAAATGACACCTTGGACCAGTAGTTACTATGTAAAATATTAACTGATACGGAATGCGTTGATTTGTCACATTATAGTAACACGTACAAGGAAATGCAATGTTTATATGGTCTATGGCCCTGATTCAGAGCCGCTCGTAAGCGGCCGCTCGTTCGTTCCGACCGATGTTCGCACATCTGCGCATGCGTACGGATTTTAATACTCATGCGCGAACCAGTCAGTGCGGCCGAAAATCGTTTGTTCGCTATATAGCGAATGCCTGCTATTTTGAGTGACAGAATGAGGCGTATGTGGGTGGTAACAGGGGAAGGTGCTTGAAAACGGGGGTGTGGAATTAGATCGCAGGCGTGCTTAAAGGTCAAAACGGGCGTTTTAATGGAGTGCATAATTAATACAGCAGCGTCATTGACCACGTCACTTGTTTTTTTTTTACAAAGAACTGCTCGCAAAATAGCGGTTGAAAAAACCAGCCACAAGAATAGCGAGCAGTTCATACGCTGTTCAATGTACTCGATTAATCTAATAAATAGCGGACATGACGTATGGTGCGAGCGGCAAGGGGGCGTATTTTTCAAAATTACAACCGCAAGTTTTGCTCGCTCGTTCAGACTTAGAGGCGTAAACAGACCGCAATTAGCAAACGGTTCATTTGAATAGCCACCCCTTGTTTTAGAACGAATGACCGCAAATAGCGAGTGGCTCTGAATGAGGGCCTATGTCACCTATGTAGCAATCTGGTCGTCATGAAACTAGAAGATGCTGTGAGACAAAGAGAAAACAGCCTTCCTAATAGTTTCCACTGTCCTCAGGACAAACATCAACCTGTTCCCAGCCTGACTCATCGAGCAGGTATATTACTGGCAGGGTGAAAAGACTTTATAATGATGATTTAGGGTAATAGTGTGAATTCCAGGGGTGGGATCCTACATGGCTCAATTGTTATACGAGGACACTACCTAAGGGGGAATCATTATGCAAAGGTCAACAACTCCTTTAACAATAGCCACTGTTAGCTACAGGATAAATATGTTCACAAAGGTATATTATGTTGACATTCAGAATGCCGACAGCAAAATGACGACATGGTCTGAATGCCGACAATCAGGATGTCAACATGTTCAGTATGTCAACTTTGTTTATGTCAACAGCAATATGCTGATAATGGCATTTTCAGGTAAGCCTTACTCTAATCCAGAGGTTACCAAACTGGGGACCCGATTCAGACCTGGACGCTAAGAAGCGTTAGCTCGTAGCTGCCGATGGTTCACATTGTACGCATGCGTATGCATCGCAGTGCGCGTGTGTGAACCACTGTGAAAGATCGGGATACATATGCTCGCCTAGCATAGACAGCCCACCAGAGTGAGTGAAAGGAGAAGCCGTTTGTGGATGGTAATAGGGGCAGGCCACTAGAAACGGGGGAGTGTAGATGTGAACGCAGGCGTGCCTGACCAAAATAAAGGCGTGCATAATTAACAGGCAGCGTCATAGTACATGTCACCTGGTTGTAGTTCACACTGAAGTGATCGCAGTGTTTGAGGTAGGGTATAGTCTACCCAAGCTCTGCATTCGCTGCCGATGGTACTCGATGATGGTTGCATACATTTCCTGGAGATGACGTGCGCAAGTGGGTATCTTAAGACAGGCTAGTGGGCGTCTGCATACACAAAGCGATCGCACGGCCAGACAGTAGGCGTGCTTATGCCTTGCCGTGCGATCGCCTGCAATGCCGTCAATTAGCCGAATTTGCATACGCTGGGAACGACCGAATGCATCTAGCGACCAGGTCTGAATCGAGCCCTCTGTCCTCAAGGCACCCTAACAGTCCAAGTTTTAAGGATATTCATGGTTAAGCAGAGATGGTTAAATCAAAAGATGGAGATATTAATCAAGTCACCTGTTACCAAGCATGGTTATCCTTAAAGTCTGGACCATTAGGGTGCCTTGACTACCGAGTTTAGGAACCTCTGCTCTAACCCTAATAGCAGCTTAACCATAGCCCTGAGCATTGTTGAAGACTCTCTTTAACCCTAACCCTATGATGTGTCGACATTCTGGCTTTCGACATTTAGACCATGTCAACATTCTGAATGTTGACTTAATGACTACATACCGTTCACAGCACATTTTGAATGCCTACAAGGAAATAACATATAAATAATTAAAATCAAAACTGACACAGCAAAAATAATTCAGTAACATACATAAGCAATAAGTTTTTTATGCTAATTGGCAAATTGTATATACTTGTATTCATGTTAGTCCAAACTAATTACCTAATTTTAGATATCATTCAATTTAGACTTTCCATTGTCATACATAGATGTAGTATCTCATTTAAAAAAAAACAAGGCACCCAACAGGTGAAATAGATGTAAATATAAGGGAGACAGCGCTTCTTTTGTACTTTGTATTTTCAAGCTGTTTGTACTGTACTGTAGATACACCAACAGCAGTTGCTAGGATTTAAAAGGCTATGCTGCAGGGCCGATCAGATATGTTTGTGAACAACGGCGTTCACAGGGATATCAGGTACACACACCGGCTGATAATAGAACGATATATCGTTCATCGCTAGTTAGAACGATATATCGTTCAAGTAATACAGACAGCCATATGAAACAATATATCTGCTAGAAATATTGTCATTGGCTGTGCTGCAGGGCCGGGTATACACATATGCCGAGGATTGAAAGCTATATCGTTTGTCGCTAGTTCGAACTATATATCGTTCAAGTGTGTGCCCAGCATAACTCAAAGAAAAGCTATAACAAGGTTCCACTGTATATAAAACGTAAGCCACATACACACTAGACGATTTTATGAACAATATGGACGACAGCGATATCGTTCAATGATATATCGTTCATATCGTTCAGTTCGCGGGTCATTAATGATGTCTTTTGTAGTCCGTACATGCAGGCCATTCTGATGATATCGTCAAGAAATATCTGTTCAGAGATGTGGCAGGATGACTTCACTGAAAGATACCTTTAAAGATATCTTTCAGTGTGAACACCCAATATCGTTTGTCCTACAGAAAGTTCAAGGGAAATCTTTCACCAATATCATTCATACAGTACATCGTCCAGTGTGTATGAACCTTAAGGGCTAGAAAAACGTGTCTACAATTATTGCCTGATTTAAGGCCTGATTCAGACCCGCTCGCGAGCGCTGAGCTTCGTCGTGCACATGCGCGAGACCCGCATAGCGACGGCCAAGCCGTCACTATGGGTCTCGCACCAAAGGGGGCGTGCTGTCAATGGTGAGTGGCAGCACGCCCCCTTTGGTAGGCGTGCCGGGGGCGTTGCTGCCCAGACGGAGGCGTTCCCATGGGAACGCCTACCATCTGGGGCCGGCCCCACTGACATCACATCAGTGGGAGTGCTTTTGGCTCTGATAGAGCCAAAAGCACTCCTGGGCTTGCGGCAGCGAGACCCTACCGCAGGGTCTCGTCGCAAGCCCGATGGTCGCAATGGTCTTGACCATCGCGACCATCTTTTTGGCCGCTTGTATAAGCTGTGGGTGGTCACCCACAGCTATGCAAGCGGCCAGGGGGCTGCTCCAATTTTAGGTAGGAGGGCCCTGATTCAGAGCGAGCGCTCTTGTCAGAGCGTCCGGCTCTGAATCAGGCCCTCAGTACGGATCGCAACTGTGATTGCAATAACGATTACACACGCAGTCTCACTATGATGATATGCTACTAATCCTCTGCGATCACTATGCCTACGCAGCACAACATAAGGACGTCCACCTTACCTTACACATATCCGTAATACTTAGCAAGACTGCGAAACCATCGGTAACATCGAGTACAATCGGAGCCTCACACACACTTGCACAAGCTCTGACTTTACTTACGAATTACTAACCTCATCACACGCAGCGTGCACACAAGCTGCTTTATGGCATCACAGTGGATAGTCTATGCACGCCCCTGCAACAGTGTTCTTACGCACTGGCACGCCTGCGTTTCGCCGACCACCCCATCACCACCCCCAAATGGTTCTTCCTGTCAATCACTCTGCGATGTGTCTGATTAGTCACTGCGATTGCAGTCCCGATCACAGTGTTGAGTTTGCGCACGTGCACTGCGATGCAAGCGCAGTACGCGACAATCGGCCGATTGCATGAGTAATCGCAGTTGCTATCCTTGCGGAATCAGGCCCTATATGTCTCCGACTGCAACTGTAATATAACAGCAAGGTTTTTGTAGCAACAATTATTACCTTACAGTTAATGTTTGGAGATTTAAATTGCCATCCATCCACTAATTGATAAACATGTACAGTAGTAAATTAGAAAGCAATTAACCCTTTCCATGTTTAATTCATTAATTACTTGAAGAGAAAATATGACCCAAAATAGCACTTTGTAAAATAAAAAGTATTAAGTGACTGCAATAAAGGCTGAGTCTGAGGAGGATGATGGGTGTGATCGAAGGCTCCAGCGATACAACCACTACAGTATAGCAGCTGCACCACACGCCATTCACATTTTTACGGGAGATTTTTAGTACTTTTATGTATACAGCAATTTGTTTTATACATCAACAGAATTCTCTTTATACTTTTTATATCTATTCATATTAAGTAATTTAGCTTAAATATGTTCAATCCCCTGAAAATAGCTGTTCTTAGAGGTTTGGCAACATTTTGTTTCATTGGGGTATTTAACAAGGGCCGGCAATGTCAGCATTTTGACAATGTTGATATTATGTCAGTGTCCACATTGTGAAATGTCAGCATATTGAATGTTGATATTCTGTACGTGCCGACATCCTGAATGTTGACATAATGGCCATGTCGACATTATGGTATGACTACATTCCTCTAATACAACCCTGTGGCCAGTGAGGCCTGTGACTGTCTTGTTCAACACACTGTAAAAATTATTTGATTTCGATACACATTTGCAAATATCTCACAGATCCTTTGTTTGGTCACATAACCAGTTGCAAACATGCAAAAAGCAGGTACAGACTGTGTGATAGTGGGTGAAACTTAACAGTAAAACTAATAACACAGTCACTGGTTCTATGTTCAGGAACTGCAGCTAAGTTGTCACCCTAGGCAGTGAGCTCTAATAGTCTGCAATTAAACGTGGCGATTTATTCATGTACTGTACACATTTTCAGTATGTAACATACATAGATTATATCCACCCAAATTAAATTATATGTTTTATATAGTAAAGCTCTGACGAGACTCATTGTGCAATTTAACATTCTATACATATACATATTCAGCATGATTTTACAAAATGCATTTTGCAATCCACCCAAGAGGATACAAGGATAACAAAAAAATTAGGTAGACTCACAATTGCAGCAGCAGCAGAATCATTTACTATAAATAGAAAATTCTCATATGTTGTGTTTGACTGGTAACTGACAAATGACATCATAAATTAAGACAGGGAAATAATTATACTGTTTTGCGAAAAAAAAAACATTTGATTATCCTTTGTACCTTTATGTTTACTCAGGTTATCTTTATTTTTATACAGTACTCAGACTTTTATTGTACTGTATATAAGTTAATTGTTAGATTACTACTGCAATTTGCTACAGGAAACAAAAGTCACATGATGCTGTAGACACCCAACACATGGATCTAGGGGCCTGATTCAGACCCACTCGCGAGCGGCTGTCCGCTCGCAAGTGGGTCGATGTTATGCACTGAGCATGTGCACGACGGAGGGAGCTCCGTCGTGCGCATGCGCCAGACGCGACGAGCGAAGGAAAGTCCTTCGCTCGTTGTGTCCGATCAAAGGGGGCGTGCTGTCAATGTTGATTGACAGCACGCCCCCTTTGGTGGGCGTGCCGGGGGCGTGCCTCCCTGACGGGGGCGTTCCCACAGGAACGCCTCCCGTCAGAAGCCGGCCCACTGACATCACTAGTGATGTCAGTGGGAGTGATTTTGGCTCTGATAGAGCCAAAATCACTCCGGAGCTTGCGGTTGAAAACCTCACCGCAGGCTCCGGCTCGCAATTTCGATGGTCGCGATGGTCTCGACCATCGCGGCCATCACAAAGCACGCTCGTATAGCCTGTGGGTGGTGACCCACAGCTATACGAGCGTCCAGGAGGACGCTCCATGAAAATGGAGCCCGGCCCTCATTCAGAGCGTGCGCTCTGCTCAGAGCGTACGGCTCTGAATGAGGGCCTAGGATCAATGGTATCACAGTATGTGTAAAATAGATTTTCTTTTATATAGCTTTACAAAGTCTCAAACAATAGACTGTAACAATAATATTTAACACAGTAACATATTGTCTTGCTCCAAGGATATAGAATGAGCCATTACATGGCTAATGTATATGGTACGTTTTTTTTTTTTAATAGTTTAATTAAAATTTTCAAAAAGTAGCAATAAGATACATACTAACTTAACACTATACATATATATATATATATATTTATTTAATAAGATGTCTATGAGAGCATACTAGATAATTCACATACCACTAAGAACACTGTGCACGAGATCAGGCAGATTGATCAAGATCCCTTATTGAGCCTTCATGCCTTGTATCTACCAGTTTTTGTACTTATTAATGACAAGTATTTATAATGTCCAACTCCATATTGTATATAAATAGGAAGCAACCATACTAAGACAGATATGGTGGAAAAAGCAGAGCATATTTGCCATATATCTTAGTGATGCAACCCGCGTAGGTCTCAGTGGGGAGCAGTGGTGTAACTAGGGTATTTGGAGCCCAGGGCAAATTTGAAAAGGGAGCCCACCCCCCATGATGTGCGTGGTCACTTAAAAATGGGGTGTGTCAACATGACACACCCCTTTATTTTCACACTGAACATTCCTATCCATATGCACCTTAACCCCAGTAGTACCCCTTATACAGTACCCCCAGTATGCAGTTGTGGTCCCTCTTATGCAGGCCCATAGTAGTGCCCCTTATACAGTATCCCCAGTAGTGGTCCCCCTTATACAGCCCCCAATTAGTTCCCCTTACTCAGTACCCCCAGTAGTTGCCCCCCCAAATGCAGTGCCCCATGTAGTGTTCCCCCTTATGCAGTGCCCCCAGTAGCAGTCCCCACAATGCAGTGCGCCCAGTAGCGGTATCCCCTTATGCAGTGCCCTTTATATGGTGCCCCCAGTAGTAGTCCCCCCCTATGCAGTGCCCTTTATATAGTGCCCCCAGCAGTAGTCCCCCCCATGCAGTTTTCCCAGGAGTGGTCCCCTTATGCAGGCACCCAGTAGTGATCCCCCCTATCCAGTGCCCCTGTAGTGGCCCTTCCTATTATTGCCCCCAGTAGTGGTCCCCCCGAGGGCAGTGCCTCTAGTAGCAGGCCCCTTTTATAATGCCCCCAGTGGTAGTTCCCCCCCAAGTAGTAGTCCCCAGTAGAGGTTCCCCCTCCCAATTTAGTGCCCCCAGGAGTAGCCGCCCCCAGTAGATGTCCTCCCAATAATGGTGCCCCCAGTAGTAGCCACCCCTCCCCCATTAGAGGTCCCCCCAGTAGTAGCCACCCCCCCCCCGTTGTGCAGATATGTTAAAAAAAAATATATATATATATATATAAAAATATACTTACCTGAATCCACGCTGTTCCTGCTCCTGTCCACGACGTCGCCGCCTGCCAGTCCGCCCGGGCTGGCGCGCTCAGCATTATGGGACAGACGTCATGACGTCATGACGTCAGTCCCATTACCCACTGCAGGAGCCGGATGGAAGTCCGGCTCTTGCAGTGGGTGCTGCAGCAGTCAATGAGAGTCTATCTGACTCTCATTGGCTGCTGTTTAACACACGCATCGCGTGTGTTATGTACAGCCTGAGCCCGCCTCCTGGCGCTATTGGGCAAGCGCTCAGGGGGAGGGAACGGGCTCAGGTGTGCAGCACAGGACCGGCGCTGGAAGCCTAGCGCCGGTCCTGTGTAAATGTGTAGCGCTGACCGCACTCACTGCGGTCGGCGCTACACTGGCTAACTAGGGCGGGCGGGTCGGTACCGTGGCCGGCGGCGCCCCCCCGCGCCGCCGGTCCAACGGCGCCCAGGGCACACACCCCGCTCGCCCTGCCCTAGTTACGCCACTGGTGGGGAGTCTATTTATGGAGAATAGAAAACTTCTTGTCTCCAAACTTTCTATATGGTGTTATAGTAGGAGAAAGCAGAACAACACCCAATTAATTGCACGGCAGACAAAAAAAAATATTAATAAAAATAAATAGGAAATTAAAAAAGGGATTCTTAATTGTAATACATACATATATGAGCAGGGCCGGATTAAGGTCTGTGGGGACCCCTGGGCAACAAACATGTGGAGGCCCCTATCAATAAAAGTTGAAAAAAAAAATAAATAAATATATAAGGTTGGCACTTCTTTAGTGAGAGTTTAAAAGACCGTGGTGCCAGCAATTCAAATTCCAATCAACACATATCAATTTATACATATATATATATACATTTATTACACACACACATGCATATATATATATATATATATATATATTATTTTTTTTTTTAAGACATGTATATGTATATATAAATATATATATATATATATATATATATATATATACACATACATACTGTGTATATATATATATGTGTTATTTTTTATTATTATTTTTTATAACACACATACTGTATATACCCAGACACTCCCCTCATTCACCAATTACTTCCCTCCTCTGTCATGCACCAAGGACACCCCAGCAGCACCCAATCATACGTTCATCACCAACACACAGTCCAGGCACAACCCTCATCATTCACTATCAGCACCCACCGTCATATACTGCACTAAAAACACACAGACACCCCCCTCCTACAATAAAAACACACAGACACCCCCTTCCCACACTAAAAACACACAGACACCCCCCTCCTACACTAAAAACACACATATACCCCCCTCCTAAACTAAAACACACATACACCCCCCCTACTACACTACCAGCAACGAGGAACCCCCCTACCTTCCGGCTGCTTGTGCTCCTTCCATGGTGCCCACTGACCTGAGCAGAGAAAGCAGGTCCCGGGCCCTGACCGCCTTGTGTGTGGGCGGAGAAGAAAGGAGCCGATAGGTAGCCCGGTCAGTTTGAAATGGGGGTGGAGCCAAATCACGGGAGGGGCGGGGCCTAATTGCGGGCCGCAGCACCATTAATAAACCATTTTTTTAAATGTTTTATGGGGATGTGGCTGGGGGCTGTGTGGGGGGGCCCCCTATGTGTGGGGACCCCAGGATGACCGCCCCTGTCGCCCTGCCCTTAATCCGGCCCTGTATATTGCCATTGCCTTATCTTTGAGACTGAAGAGGACTGGGAATGGGGGAAGGTAAGCATGACTGGTAGGTACAGGACGGGATTGGGGGGACATGGTGACTGGAAGAGAAGAAGTGAGCAGCTGACTTGGCCCAAATCCATTATTTATATATACACACACACACACATATATATAGCTCATTCTCCCTGAGCCATTAAAGTGACTGGTGTTATCGCACGGTTGGACAAGTAGCGGGTGTCTGCCTTACGTGACCCGCTGACACGATCTACCCTTCTTGTCCTATTTGCTGTTGAGAATGAGGCTTGAAACCTCTTCCGAGTTTGTTGGCGTGGCTACGATTGCGTGAGTGTCAGCATGTGCTGCACCATGACACTTTGATTACATGGCTCACACCTGGTAGGTATTGCCTTTGTTATTTATACTCTGTTGTTTGTCTAATATGTTTGCACTTTATTTGATGGTTTGAGCAGTGTGTGGTATTGCATTTACCTTGGCAAAGACCCCACATGGGGACTGAAACGTCGGACTTAGCCTATTACACTGGTGGTATGTGATCAATAAATAGCTGTCTTATTTCTGCAAATGGTGAGGGCCCTCTCCTCTTTCGATTTTTTTCTATACATATAGACCTCAAGTTTTTGTGGGTCGCATTGAGGTTGCACCCCAGAAGGATGGAACTGCTGCTGCGAGTGCGGACTTTATTACAAAACTATCTATGGGAGTGTTCTGAATTGGACATTATTCTGGTCCTTGCACCCTATTTCTTTTTTATATGATATTACTAATGATGATATTGTAATTGTTGCTTAATCTCTATTCTATGCTCTTAGCCATTTTTTATTCAGCCAGCTACCCAAAATGTTTTTTCTTATTTTTTTTGGTTATTTTATAAAACATTGTTTTTGTTTACAATATGGTATTGCTGCTATAAACAATTGCTTTTCCTGGGGGTGAATTTGAGTCTGTTCACTGAGGTGCATGCTGTTTTTTTCAGGTTATTACATTGGTATAGTGTCTCTCTGTGGGTAATATGACTCAATTGCCGTCTAGATCTTTTAATGAGGATATATTAAGAGAGGCTGAGAACAGATTCATTAGCCTGACTGACGATGATGCTGAATGAGTGCTCTTTGGTCAACTTGAATTTGCTGAGTTACCAGCTGAAACTCCAGTAGATATTTGTCATAGGTTGCTAAAACTCAAGAAAAGAGAAATTGATTTAACTTTACATGGTCAATTTCTTTTAGAGTACTTTAGATCTAAAAAGATCCCAAGGGGATTCCGTGTATCCAATACCCCCACCATCGGCCGGAACAATCCAACGTTCAGTAGCCAATGGTGTGGGGTACTGAATAAATGTTCGACTTGACTTATTATTATTGGTGATTGAAAAGGTGGGTAGTGAGTTGGGCAAATTGAAACCAGAGATTAAGAACTTCTCTGATAAGCATCACAAATGCTTGGTTGATGATAAAACTGAGAAATGGCTTGATAGATTACAGACTAATCTTGATAATTACAGTAGTGAATTACTGGCATTTTAGAGACATAAATTGGAGACTGTTAGTAGTGACTATAAACAGCATTCTGTGTATAAATGGTTGATAGGCGATACTAACAACCCCAGACAATGCAGATTTCCACGTGGCACTCGCACTAGATGTTTTAATAGACCTGACTTTCACTCATCCCAGTCGGCTTCTGAATCTGATTCTCAGGAGAGCCTGCCCCTGAGACAACCTTTTTTAGGAGTGACCTGTGTCAATGCTGTTTGCAACCATCGATGTTGGTTCCCTCTACAACGTCATCCCACATGATGACGGTGTAGAGGCAGCACGGAAAGCTTTTGGACGAGGTCGAGGGTTAGACCCCACCCGCGAAAAGGTGAAGACAAAAAGAAAAAATCACAAGAAATAGATACAGATCTAATATTTAATTTGTCATCTCATTCATTAAGTAACAGCGAGATCTCTTTACTTAATAAAGGTTTATCATTTGTTTCCCTTCAGAAGCATAATGACTTCCAGTGGGCTGTCGACCACTATAAAATGGGTAGACTGTTGAGATTACGTGAATTTTTTGGCCATCGGCAGGAATATAATGATATCCTGCCGATTCTTAGACAATCTAGTTCATTTGATCCCAACTCGATAAACTCAAGCATCAAAACTTTTCAATGCTTGACTGACGCTGACCATAAGACCAACTGTAAAGCTTATTTTGATAATCTGACTACTGATGAATGCAGGGCGCTTGTAGATTTACAACATAACTGTGATTTGGTGATACAGCCCACCGATAAAGGCGGAGCCATTGTCCTACAATATTTTGCTGACTATGATACTGAAGTTTGCCGACAATTGACTGATATTTACACCTATAAAAAATTGACCTATAATCCTATGTTTGATATAAAAAACAAGGTGGATAATATTATAGATGATACTGTCTCATGAAACACTCGCAAACTGTCTCAAAGTACAATTTCCAGTATGCCCTATCCTATACACACTTCCTAAGGTGCACAAGATGCTTGTGCATCCACCTGGATGTCCGATAATATCGGCCCAAAGATCTATTCTGCAACCACTTGCCCAGTATCTTTGCTGATCAGATGCCCACCTATATTAAAGACACTAGTGACTTTATCCACAAGTTGAAGAATGTGGGTGAAGTCCCTGTGTCAATGCTGTTTGCAACCATCGATGTTGGTTCCCTCTACAACGTCATCCCACATGATGACGGTGCAGAGGCAGCACGGAAGGCTTTTTTGCATGTCCAAAATACAATATCTACACCTCCTGTTGAATTTTTGATAGACTTATTAAGGTGTGTGTTGAAATGCAATTATTTTCAATATAAGGATGGGTTCTATATGCAAAAATCTGGGACTGCAATGGGGTCCAATGGGGACCCTATGTATGCCAACATTTATATTCACTTCTTTGAACAGATGTATATTCTCCTAGGTATGGAGATAGGATTAGATATTTAAAATGTTTTATAGACAATTTATTTATGATTTGGTCCAGTGATTATGATAGCTTTGTGACAATGATGAGTGAACTCAATGATCTACCCACTCCAATTAAGTTTACATATACGGTCAATAATGAACAAGTTGACTTCCTTGATTTGACTGTCTTTAGGATTAACACAAAGATTGCTAAAACTTTACTTCGTAAAAAGACGGACCAGAATACCCTGTTGCTTGCTACTAGTTTTCACTCTGAGCATCTCAAATCTAGTCTTCCTACGAGTATTGAGATATAATAGTGAACCTGATATTGCTGAATCTCAGCTGCATGAGATGGAACTATGCTTTTTGGAATGAGGGTACTCGATGAAAGTTGCCCAATCTTGTCTGGCAAAAGCGAGAAAGAAATTTCAGTATGCTATGGTCCAACAGACATGTCAAGACAAGTTGAAGAATCGTATTATTTTTTCCAGTTTATACGATACCCATGGAACCAGTGTTCAAAAAGCAATCCATAAGAACTGGCAGATAGTAAAAATTGACATATCCTTGCCCTTCAAGGATAAAAGTCCCTTGATATCTTTACGCAAAGGGGCTAGTCTGAGACAATTATTGATGAGACCAACATTATGGAAGTCGCCATCCAATGTCAAGGATATGCGCACAGGATGTTTTCGGTGTATTAATTGTATCACCTGTCATGGTATGAATGTCGGTAGTGTCTTTAAACACCCTCATACAGGCAAATCGATTAAAATTAAATAAGGACTCACATGTACTAGTGAGTTTGCTGTTTATATGCTAATCTGCCCTTGCTCTCTGGTATATATTGGCCTAATGACAAGACCATTCCGAGAACGAATGACCAATCACCGAAGTTCAGTTTGGCAAGCACTGGCTACTGGTGTTAGGAACAAGCCAGTGGCAAAAAATTTTTGCACCAAGGGACACTCACTGGCATCCTTGAAATGCATGGTCATAGACTGGCAACCGCCTCTGATTAGGGGAGTTGACAGAGAATTGGCACTCACGTTGCAAAGCTAAATGGATATATGACTTGGACACTGTTGCCCCACGGGGCCTAAATGAGCACATTTCATTCAATGCTTTTTTGTAAAATGTATTTTTTTTTATATGTTTTCGGGTTTGCTGGTCTTTTAATGATATATTATCTTGTATTATTGTACTAACATTGGCATGCCTATTGGGAGAGCCTTGTGACAATAAGGTGCATTCACTGTGATGGATCTAATGTTTGGTGTATTGACTATATGAGCGTGTTGTTTACTTTCTACACCATGCCCGCCCACTCCCTGTTCTGATTGGTTTCTATACTACAGTTGGCTAGCTTGATTGGCTTGCTTGAGTCAAGCCCTCACAGATTGCATATGTGATGGCTCACAAAGTCTGTGACGTCAATGTTGTTATGTTGCTGGGATACTTGAGCTGCCTAGTGATTGGTGCTTTTGTGTGGCTGGACAGTGATTGGGTGTTTTTTCCCATGTGATCTGCTGACAAGCTCATTCTCTCTGAGCCATTAAAGTGACTGGTGTTATCACGTGGCTGGACACATAGCGGGTGTCTGCCCCACATGACCCGCTGACGCAATCTACCCTTCTTGTCCTATTTGCTGTTGAGAATGAGGCTTGGAACCTCTTCTGTGTTTGTGGGTGTGGCTACAATGGCGTGCGTGTCAGCATGTGCCACACCATGACATTTTGATTACATGGTTCACACCTGGCAGGTATTGCCTTTGTTATTTAAACTCTGTTGTTTGTCTAATATGGTTGCACTTTATTTGATGGCTTGAGCAGTGTGTGGTATTGCATTTACCTTGACAAAGGTCCCACATGGGGACCGAAACGCTCGACTTAGCCTATTACACTGGTGGTATGTGATCAATAAATAGCTGTCTTATTCCTGCAAATGGTGAGTGCCCTCTCCTCTTTGGATTTTTATATATATATATATATATATATATATATGGATATAGTCAGCATCGTGGTGTGCAGGATGTCAACAGTCTGAATACCAGCACTGAAATCCTGAAGGTACCAGTATCCTGACTGCTGGCATCCCAAAGGTAAATATTGTGGTTAGGGGGAGGTTAGGGTGCGGGGTTAAGAATAGGCACTAGGGGGAGGGTTAGGGTTAGGCACTGGGGAGAGAGGGTAAGGATTAGAGTGTGGGGAGGGGGGAGTTAGGTTTAGGCACTAGGGGGAGGTTGGGTTTAGGCACCAGGGAGGGGGTGTTAGGTTTATGGTGTGGGGAGGGGGAGGTTAGGCTTAGGCAGTAGGGGAGGAGGTTAGGGTTAGGCACCGGGAAGAGAGGGTTAGGGTAAGGGGTTAGGAAAACACTTATCTATTTTTCCTATGGGTGTTGGAATTCTGACTGTCGGGATGCCACTGTCAGTATTCTGAATAGCGGCATCCCGACAGCTGGGATTTCATACCCAACCCATATATATTTAGTTGTACTAAATAAGAAGCTGGAAAGAGTAGAAACAGAGGTAACACATGTTAAAGAGAAAAATTTTCAAAGGGATAAAACAGATTGTTTACGCAATAAAGTTCATGATTGGAGTAAAGACCGACATTTGTCCCTAAGGAAAATAAGAAACCGTATAGAGAAAGAGGGAACATATGGACCACGATCCCCTCTAGGTTTAAACATCCAAAATCCACTTATTCTTCCTTTCAAAAACCACTTCCTATAATACAGAAAAATGGTTGGTCTTGAGAGATTAGACTTTGAAGATAGTGATTGTATGACACCTGGTTTCACTCCACACCCTCCGGATCGCTACACCAAATACTTATTCAAAGAAGAGATCCAAAGAGCATCACCATTAAAAAGAGGATACAGAGAAGGAGAGGAACCAGAGGAGGAAGAAAGGAATCAAAGGAAGAGAAGATACCTAAAACACCAATAAATGAAGTAGAAATAAGAAAACAGGGTATTTTTAACTTATCAAATTATAAATTGTCAAATATAGACACCTCTCTCCTTAAGAAAGAGTTTTCTTTTGCTCCTACAGCAGGGGCAAATAATTTCCAAATGTTTATTGACTTGAATAATTATACTAGAAACCTCACACTAAAAAGACACTTTCTGAAAAAAAACAGGGATTTTGGAAAACTATGAGGCACTATCAATATCAGGACTCAAACCCCATCTAAATTTTATCCCCTAGACTCTAGGAGCACTCAAATAGAAACATTCCACGATTGGTTAAGAGAGACTTATGTGCTATTGACACTAAGGCTCCTAAGAAATCGAACCTAACCAATTTTCAGAAAGAAGCTCTTAAAAAATTTAAAAAGAATGAACAATTTGTTTTTAAGCAGGCGGATAAAGGGGGTGGCCTAGTGATCTTTAATTGGGATGACTATACTAATGAGACCATGAGACTACTAGGAGTACAAACATCCTACATGAAAGTGGAACAGGATCCAACTAATTTTAAGTCAAAAACATAAAGATTTAATTTGCATTTTCATGAAATTTATATTAAGTAACAATTATTTTAATTTTTGGAAACATTTTATATACAATTTGAAGGTACAGCAATGGGTACGGTGTTCGCTCCCAGCTTTGTGAATCTCCATATGGGAAGCTGGGAGCAAAAATATATCTATGGGGAACACCCTTTTAAAAAAACATGTTATTTTATATGCAAGGTATATAGAAGACATTTTGTTAATTTGGGATGGCACGGAAGGAGATTTTTTATTGTTTATGGATTATCTAAAAACCCAACGAATACAATCTATCCTTTACTCACAAATTCAGTGAGTCTGAAATTGAGTATTTAGATCTAATTTTGAATAGTGATACCTCTGGAATTACAAGTAGCAACTATATTAAACCTGTAGATATGAACAGCAATGTCCACTTCAAAAGTGGACATGCCAACAGTTGGAAAACGAATACGAAGGAACTGTAGCTCAAATAAGATCTTTGAAGACCAGATGGAAACTTATTCAGAGAGGTGTCGCAAAAGGGAGTATCCGGAGGAAGCTATACATGAAGCAACAAATAAAGCGAGCATCCTAAAACGTGAAGACCTTTTGGTGTATAAACAAAAGAACATCAATGAAAACAAAATTATTTTTGTACCTCAATTTAACCAGAAAGAGAAGGAGATTAGAAGAATTTTTAACAAACACTGGGATATTTTAAAAACTGATAATATTCTTTGTAAAATACTCCCAGACAAACCCGTGTTAGCTTTTAGGAAAGCAAATAATTTAAAAATCATCTCGCCCCGAGTAATTTAAGACCACTAGAAATGAAATCTGTACATTGGATTAAGCAGACAAAGGTTTTTTTTAAATGTAACAGCTGTAATGTCTGTAAGTTTGTTAGTAGTAACAACATCTAATTCTCCAATCATGATAATACAACTTTATTCAATATTAATAGTCTTATGAATTGTATGAGTAGTTAGGTTGTATATGTTATTGAATGGCCATGCCATTTGAAATACGTTGGTAAAACAAAAAGGAATATTAAACAGCAAATCCAGGAACACATACGTGCCATCAGAAACAAAGTGGATAACCATTCCGTCCCAAAACATTTTTGGTAAATACCACAATGCCGATCCCTCAGGCTTAAAATACAAAGCAATAGAAGATGTCCGGTTTGGGGACAGAGGTGGTGACAGGGATAAAAAACTGTCACAATGTGAGATGTTTTGGGATTTTTCTTTAAACACAATGGTTCCTTTTGGATAAAATGAGTCTTATGAGATTGCACCCTTGTTGTAAACCTATTTAAAATAATGTATATATTTCTACACATTTTCTATGTATATTTAAAATTTTTATATGTATCTCTGAAAATTTGAGTTTTACATACATTGAGTTTTATATATATCCTTTTAAATAATTACGTGTACTATTTTACTAAAATAATCTGTTTTTTTCAATACCTGTCATTTTTATACCTATTTATATTGTATTATTGTAGCTGCACCTGTTATGAATTATTTGTATCTTTTTATGACAGTTTTAATAATTACTGCATATTAGACGTATAATGTAGCTATTTATACACTTTTATATATTTATTATGTTAATATTAACTGGTAGCACTACTAAGAAGAAAATCCCTGATCTGAGACAAAATGGAGTTTCTTGTTTGAATGTTGAAATACTATAACAAAATGGCCACCGTGAGTGGGAGATTCTTTAATATATACCATGCATATATGCGGTAACCCTTTGAGAAGGAGATTGCTCCTAACAGGTGGGAATATAGATACTAGTTAGTTTCCCCTAGTGACCACTATCTGGGCACATAATCTTGGTCCAAGCCCTGTTCCCCGCATTTTGCGTTGTCACGCACGCGTGGGGAAACACAAGATGGCGCCGGACACCTTAACTATAGCATCACATACTGGTAAATATGCAAGTTGGATTTTAAGTCAATAAGTCAAGTGCATAATGCTTGGCTATTGCCATGAGGGTAAGGGTTACAGAAAATGGAATCCAAATACAAGAAAACTTGTTAAATCGATAGATGTATTTAAAGAGACAAAACAAGTTGAAAAGAAGCTGGACTTTGACATGTAGAGCACGTATGTGTCATCGGACATTCCAGCTGTTGGAGAAGAATCTGATCCAGTGACTACCAGCGTGGAAGTCCAACCACAACAAAGGTCAACTGGTAGATCTAACATAAGCAAACCACACATTGGGCCTGATTCAGAGACGTACATTCATCCGATTATGAATGTACATCTCTGATGGTTAGGGGTCTGCACCTGTGCAGGACTCATTCTGTGCATGTGCAGAATGGGTCTTGCAATTATGTTTGTAGACCAACCCAATCACAAGCCGCAGCATGACTGACATGATGCAGGATTTGGGTGGTAACGGGGGTGTGGTTGGTCACCGTTCCCGGAATTGTAGGCATGTTGCCCCGTATTCCAGGAGAGACGAGAACAGGATCTGTGTTGGCATAAGCAGATTGTAGGCCTCTGAAATGTCCAGCACCCAGTCAGGCTGCAGGTAGCTTTATCTCCCACAGCCTGACCAAAGGAGCAATCATTGCACCATTGGTCTGAATGAT
This sequence comes from Taudactylus pleione, assembly GCA_031769625.1. Lineage (NCBI taxonomy): Eukaryota > Metazoa > Chordata > Amphibia > Anura > Myobatrachidae > Taudactylus > Taudactylus pleione. The sequence goes on from JAUIMM010001124.1 coordinate 943,814, forward strand.
TGCTATAGTGCTCGCAAAGGCAGCAAGAAGGTGTCTGACACCTCCTTCTGCATTTGCATTAAGATGAACAGAATTGCAAAACTGCTTGTGTGTGGCTCTGCAATTCCATCCATCTCTGAATCAGGCCCATTGCCTTTAGTGAACCTTAGGAAGATCAAAGGCCAAAGTCAAAGACTGACTGGTGTGAATGGAATTATAAAGTGGGAAAAGATACTTTTCATAAATTAGGACTCAAGAACGTAAAAGACATCAAGATTCGTAACAGTGACAGCATTTCAAAAGTTGTAAGTCTAGAGACTGTTGATGAGGCCTACATAGTGAGTGAGATGAACTTTGCTAATGTCCCAGTTGAGAAGACCAATCACGGTGCTAGATCTGGTAGAGCCTATAGAGAACACTGCAGAAGATAACATTGAGGAGACAGAGGAATGGCAGCAGCCGCAGCCCATACCCGCACCTCCACTGATCCCAAAAGTGGAAGAAATATCACACTCATTTGATACCTTCAGGAAGATGCAGGTCAAGTTCATGAAGGTGCAAAGCACGCAACTTACCTGCATCACAACACAGTTGCACAAAATTGCACACACAACCCGAGTAGCACCAGGTACCAGAACCAGAATAGCAAGAAACTTAGATTGACATATGTCGGACATGACAGAGGCTATTTGTGCGCAAACAGAGGTATTTCTCAGCCTGCAAAGTGAGCATCTAAAAGGCCTCACATACCGATTTACATGAAACTCGCACGTTGAACACCTTCTAGGATCAGTCTATTCTTTTGTGAGTTTGTTATTGCTAGTCCTGTAGGACTTTACAAATTGCAGCCTATTACATCTGGAGAGTGGCATGTTTAACATGGAAAACATTTGGATGGAGTGTTTGTCCACTGCAAGAAGGGTTGATGCTTGTTTAGTGCAAGTTTATCACAAAAAAAACTTGAACCCTATTACATTTACCCCACAGTGTAGGTTTAGTTTGTATGTGGAAAGAATGTTTCAAACCCTTTGGCTTTGCATCGGTGAGCCATGATGGTCTGCACAGCGTAAATCAAGATTAACGCCTCCTCTATTTATTCAGAAACAGTCAAGAACAATCTCTGCAAACTAAAATAGTGCAACTTGGTATGTGGAGAGGCAGGAGATTTTTGGACATCCTTATCGCTCTACTATTGCTCTAGTGCTCTGCGTTACCATTTACCCAAGATCCTAAGGGCCCTATGATTCCTAAATATTTGCTGAATCCCTGTGGGAGAGCTGTTAGATCATTAGCTGTTAAATTCCATCCAGTCCATCACTCCATGCCGGTGATAGACGTTTTTTCATATTTCCGGTTCCTGTCTCCTGCGTGGCAGTCAAGTTCCTGAGTCAGTCTAGCTGTGTTTCGTGTGTGCCAGTTACTCCATCCAGGCGGCTCCACCTGCATCCCATCCACACATGCTACTTGTACCATCTGGGCAGCACAGAGCGCTTCCTATCCCAGAAGCGTCTGTCACCATCAGGTGGCCAGTGTCATCCCGGTGGCACTGGTAGCAGCTCTGCGTTCCAGGTGCACAACTTAGCACACCATCGCCAGTGTCATCCCGGCGACACTGGTAGCCACTCTGCGTTCCAGGTGCGCAAATTAGCACACCGTCGCCAGTGTCATCCCGGCGGCACTGGTAGCAACTCTGCATTCCAGGTGCGCTATTAAGCACACCGTTGCCAGTGTCATTCCGGTGACACTGGTAGCAGCCCCATGTTCTGTTGCATACCTCACCTGAGTGTCATCAGCCCAAAGGTTGCAACGGTCCTGGGGCCCCAGGTCACAATCAGCCTCCAAGCCTGCTCCAACAGCCCCAAGGCTGCTTCACATCACCAGTTCCTTGGCCACAACTATAAAGGCCACAACCAGCCCCCAAGGTTGCTCCTACAGCCCCCAGGCTGCATCACACCTCTTGCCCTCGGCACAACTAGTACAATACATTCCAGCCCTCAAGGCTGTCATCAGGCAGTTCTACATTTATACCATCGATTCCCCCCAGGAATCATAACATTATCACCGACCATAAAAATTTGTAGAGTCACAGATTGTGATCATGGAGCCAGGTCAGAACCTAGCTCAAATTCTGGTTGCCCAAATACAGGGCCTAACACAAAAGGTCCAGGAACTTTCTCTCCTGGTAGAAGAGACACGGGCAGCTCCCCCCTCAGTTTCTGTGTCTGCCTCAGCTCAGCCCCTCGAACCTAAACTCAATCTGCCGGATAATTTTTTGGGCAACCGTAAGGACTTTCTTAACTTCTGAGAAAGCTGCAAACTATACTTAAGGCTTCTGCCCGCTTCTTCTGGATCAGAGACTCAACGGGTCAGAATAATTATTTCCTTGCTCAAAGGTGACCCTCCGACCTGGGGCTTTGGTCTGCCTCCGGCTCATAGTGCTCTGCAGACAGTGGATGCTTTCTTTATGATGACCCAGACAAGGCGGCTTTAGCAGAGTCAAAACTCCGGTCCCTGTCACAAAATCAAAGAGCTGCAGAGGATTACTGTACAGAGTTTCGTAAGTGGGCGTATGACTCCAGTTGGAATGACCCTGCGCTACGAAGTCAATTCCGCCTTGGTCTCTTGGACCAGATTAAAGATATCCTTGTCCACCATACCATTCCAGAGACATTGGATGACTTCATGCATCTAGTCATTCGTATTGACCACCGCATCCGAGAACGTAGAATAGAGAAGGAGCTTCCTACACCTACTCCTCATTCTCCAGTTTGGGTAACTCAGCCGGATCCTGGAGAGCCTATGCAGTTGGGTGCCTATCGGGTCTCGGCTGAAGAGAAACGAAGAAGATGCTTCCAGGGCCGCTGCCTATATTGTGGATGAAAAGGGAATACAGCCTTGAATTGTCGTGTTAAATCAGGAAAAGGCATGGTCTAGGTGTCGTAGGAGAGCTACACCTAGGCCTTGCATCGGTCTTTCCCGCAAATTCAGTCCTAATCCCCACCGTTAGTCAAAGAAAAGGCAGCCAAGTTTCCGTTCCAGCATTCTTAGATAGTGGTGCGGTAGGGAATTTTATGGACATCTCCTTCTTTGAATCATTGGGACTAGCAACTGAACCTTTAACACAACCTCTCTAGGTAGTTGGGCTTAATGGAGAAGAACGTTCCAGAGTTGTCATGGTCTCTGAAACTTCTCCCATCCAGTTGTCCATCTGGGCCCTGCATTCTGAGGAGATCACGTTCTAATCACTCCAGTGTCCGCTGGCTCCGTTAGTGTTAGGTCTTCCTTTGCTCAGAAGACACAATCCTGTCATCAACTGGCCGACTGGAGAAATTCTCCAGTGGAGTGATTCCTGTGTCTCTACCAGCCTTACTCTCCCTGTCCGCCTAGTTGCTGCTGTCCAATACAAAAGTGTTGGAAAAAAGTTTGCCAATGTCTGATGAAAGCATCTGGTCATGCCAAGATCTGGGCGGATAAACATCGATGACCGTGCAATTTCAAAGTGGGCAATTTGGTGTGGTTGTCTTCCAAGAATATTAATATCCATCAACGATCGCAGAAATTAGGTCCCTGATTCATTGGACCATTTAGGATTATCTATCGTATCTATCCTGTGGCCTTCCGTCAGAAACTGCCTGCTAACCTGAAGATTAACAATACGTTTCACTGCTCCTTACTCAAGCCGGTGTCCTCTTCTCTCAGGTACAGCTCTAGACAGCCAGCAAGACCCCCACCCGTCCTTGTCCAAGGATGTCAAGAGTTTGTCGTGGAGAAAATTCTGGACTCCAAACTCTCATGAGGGTCCCTTCAATTCCTGGTTCATTGGAAGGGGTATGGGCCAGAAGAACGCTCCTGGGTGCCTATGAGATCATTGAATGCTCCTGTCTTAGAAAGAACATTTTTTCAAGATTTTCTGGAAAAACCTGGAGCTAGGGGTTCCTTAACCCGCTCGTCAAGGGGGGGGGGGGTACTGTCAGGATCTGCAGCTTCCAGCCTAAAGCACTGCATTAATTACTGCCTGTCTGTGTGCAGTGTCAGGTGCATGCTAATTAATTCCACAGCTGCACACTGGTCTATCATTAAGGGAGACTTGCTTTGTTTGGGCCTTGTTCCTGTTAAATGCCAGCCAGTCCATCACTCCATGCCAGTGATAGAAGTTTTTTCGTACTTCCGGTTCCTGTCTCCTTCTTGGCAGTCAAGTTCCTGAGTTAGTCTAGCTGTGTTTCGTGTGTTAGTCCATCCAGGCGGCTCCACCTGCATCCCATCCACACGTGCTGCTTGTACCATCTGGGCAGCACGGAGCACTTCCTATACCAGAAGCGTCTGCCACCATCTGGTGGCCAGTGTCATCCTGGAGGCACTGGTAGCAGCTCTGCATTCCAGGTGCGCAACTTAGCACACCGTCGCCAGTGTCATCCCGGCGGCACTGGTAGCAACTCTGCATTCCAGGTGCTGTATTAAGCACACCGTTGTCAGTGTCATCCTGACGACACTGGTAGCAGCCCAATGTTCTGTTGCATACCTCACCTGAGTGTCATCAGCCCAAAGGCTGCAACGGTCCTGGGGCCGCAGGACCATTGCACAATTAGCCCTCAAGGCTGCTTCAACAGCCCAAAGGCTGCTTCACACCATTAGTCCCATTAGTCCCTTGGCCACGACTATAAAGGCCACAACCAGCCCCCAAGGCTGCTCTTACAGCCCCCAGGCTGCATCACACCTCTTGCCCTCGTATAGTACAATACATTCCAGCCCTCAAGGCTGTCATCAGGCGGCGCTACATTTATACAATCGATTCCCCCCAGGAATCATAACACCATGCCCCTGCACTGCCCTGTAAATGCAGAGGCATATGAGGGCATACTTGATGACTTCTAAAAGTTCCTCCCGGGAGAAGCCCGAGGAGGAGAAGCAGGTGGGTGGCATTTGGGGAGAGGCCTGATGATATGCATCATAAAGCCCCATCCCCTAAGTGAGAAAATGTTCACCATTCTGCCCACCACTACTTTACTGGAGGGTATGGGGGGTTACCTGAAAAGTTGGGAGCCTCCTGCAGGCCCCGGAGGGTAGGCAAGTATGTATGGGGGCCTGCGTGCGATCACGCAGGACTCTTTCTGCACATGTGCATGCAGGTCCTGCACGCACACAGAATCCTGTTAATCGCGAATCTGCATTCAGCAATGCACTGCTGAATGAAGCCCATAGTTTGCATGTGTTTGTGTGTGCACGTGTGCAGTGTGTGTGTGTGTGTGTGCACTGTGCAGTGTGTGTGTGCGCACGTGTGTAGTGTGTGTGTGTGCACGTGTGCAGTGTGTGTGTGTGTGTGCACTGTACAGTGTGTGTGACAAACACTGACAATGATGATGCCTGTAGACAGCCAGTCATCCTTCCCAGTTCCAGCAGCATTGGCACTTAGTAAATAGTATGTCATGTATTATACATATAAATAAAACCTAGAGTCCACTCCTATTAGCACTAGATGGTACCCTGATGGTGTGCTAATGGCATTTTTTTTCTGTTTTAAACAAACTGCTTCAGCCTCCGACCCTAACACTCTGGACCTCATTCAGAGTCGGTCGTAGCGGCCGCACGGTCGTACGCCACCGATGTTCGCTAAACTGCGCATGCATAAAGTTCGTAATGCGCGTGCGCAAACTAGCTTCTACGATCAGAAATTTCTCTCTCCTTGAACACAGCCAGGTCGGAAGTTTGAGTGACAGGATGAGGCGTTTGTGGGTGGTAACAGGGGAAGGTGCTTGAAAACGGGGGAGTTGAGATCCGAACGCAGGCGCGCCTAATTATGCAAACGGCGTTTTATGGGAGTGCATAATTAACAAAGTAGTGTCATGGCACACGTGACATGGGTGGTTTGTACACTGACCTGATCGTAGTGCTTAAGAGAGGGTATGGTCAACCTTATGCTCTACGACCAGTTCCGATGGTTCCCGATGGTCTCGATTAATCCTTACATGCCCGGACATGACGTGTAATGCGTACGAGAAGGGGGCGTATTTTTTGTCTTACGGCCGCATCCTCCCCTTGGTCGGCAAGCTAACGATCCGATCTTAAGGACGCAACTTGCGAGGGCATCATTTGCATATCCGTCCCCTTTTCCCTTACGACCGTGCGGCCGCTACGACCGACTCTGAATGAGGTCCTCTCTCCCTTCACTCTCCAGTGTGAAATTGCACCCGATCATGAAGGAAACGCTTTAATATAGAATCCAAAACACGTAAAATCCGACTCTGGGGAAATACAAAACACGAGAGATCCGACTCAGGGGAAATACAAAACACGAGAGATCCGACTCCGGGGAAATACAATATATATACGCAAAATCTGACTCTGGGGAAATACAAAACATGAGAGATCCGACTCCTAGGAAATACAAACACACGAGATCCGACTCCGGGGAAATACAAAACACACGAGATCCGACTCTGGGGAAATACAAAACACACGAGATCCGACTTTGGGGAAATACAAAACACACGAGATCCGACTCCGGGGAAATACAAAACACACGAGATCCGACTCCGGGGAAATACAAAACACACGAGATCCGACTCCGGGGAAATACAAAACACACGAGATCCGACTCTGGGGAAATACAAAACACACAAGATCCGACTCCGGGGAAATATAAAACACACGAGATCCGGCTCCGGGGAAATACAAAACACACGAGATCCGACTCTGGGGAAATACAAAACACACAAGATCCGGCTCTGGGGAAATATAAAACACACGAGATCCGGCTCCGGGGAAATATAAAACACACGAGATCCGGCTCTGGGGAAATACAAAACACACGAGATCCGACTCTGGGGAAATACAAAACACACGAGATCCGACTCCGGGGAAATACAAAACACACAAGATCCGGCTCCGGGGAAATACAAAACACACGAGATCCGACTCTGGGGAAATACAAAACACACGAGATCCGACTCCGGGGAAATACAAAACACACGAGATCCGACTCCGGGGAAATACACGAGATCCGGCTCCGGGGAAATACAAAACACACAAGATCCGACTCTGGGGAAATACAAAACACACGAGATCCGACTCCGGGGAAATACAAAACACACGAGATCCGACTCCGGGGAAATACAAAACACACAAGATCCGACTCCGGGGAAATACAAAACACACAAGATCCGACTCCGGGGAAATACAAAACACACAAGATCCAACTCCGGGAAATACAAAACACATGAGATCCGACTCTGGGGAAATACAAAACACACGAGATCCGACTCCGGGGAAATACAAAACACACGAGATCCGACTCCGGGGAAATACACGAGATCCGGCTCCGGGGAAATACAAAACACACGAGATCCGACTCTGGGGAAATACAAAACACACAAGATCCGACTCTGGGGAAATACAAAACACACGAGATCCGACTCCGGGGAAATACAAAACACACGAGATCCGACTCCAGGGAAATACAAAACACACAAGATCCCACTCCGGGGAAATACAAAACACACAAGATCCCACTCCGGGGAAATACAAAACACACAAGATCCAACTCCGGGAAATACAAAACACATGAGATCCGACTCAGGGGAAATACACGAGATCCGACTCTGGGGAAATACAAAACACGCTGGATCCGGCTCCTGGATATTGAGGTTTTGCCTTGTTCTGGAAGCAAGTGTGGTGGGAAGACCCAATCTGGGACTCAGAAACACTGGAATCCCCTAAGTTCGGGGGTGTTCTTATTTTGCAAAAACCGAACCGCACATCTCTACTGATAATTATGTGGTATGAACTATAAAAAACTGCACTAGCAGGACAAGTAAAAAAAACAGCATTGCAATTCAATAAACTGATCTAATTTTCAATACATTTCTTCTTGCTGTATTTTCAGGTACAATTATGCTGTGCAGGCAGTGCAACAAATGGAAGGTAAATGCTGCCAGCTTAAACTGGGTACATACTTTTTCGATTGCAGGCTGATTGGGTAAAACTGTCCCGATCAGCCGAGCAGCTGTCCCCCTGTCAGCTGCCTGTGAGACGCGTACACACTGTGTAGACATAGCACAGTGTGTACGAGCTTCTATGAGATCGGGAGGTCGAACCGATAAATTTTAAACAGTACATAAGATGCGCCCTCCCGATCCCAACCGTTGCAGGAGCGTTAAAAGCCGTTTGTCGGCTAACACTCCTGCATCGGGACAGCATACACACCTACTGTATACAATCCAATGGCCGTTCTCTCGATATTGGATGAACGGCCCGATGATTGTATAGGTGTGTACCCAGCTTTACAGTAGACAGATCAAATCTCATAGTCTGTGACCCAGGATAATAAAATCAGGGCCAGATTAACAATGGGACAGGGGAAGCTGCAGCATTAGGCCCACTGTGAAAATAGGATCACACCACAAGGATCCACTGGCAGATGAGAATTTTTTTTTTTCCTGTCATCACCAGCGACCATCCGTGCCCCTACACATTCAACCCACCCCAACCCCTCTCCACACACTGACCATCTTCTGAGTCCCGGCCAGGCATAACTTCAAATGGCAGCACCTGCGCAACATAGTCTGCCTTAGCCCCTACTCTGCAGCATGTGGGCCCTCATTGCTGCCATTGACCCAGGGGCTGGCTGAGGAGGTGCTTCTGGATCCTCCTAACTACCAATGGCGCTTATGCCATAGCTGTACTGCCGAAAGCACCTGACCTGTTCCACTTCCTGCCAACGCCTGTCAGTTTAGAGAAGACAGAGGAAATGAGAAGAGAATAAAGAAGAAGATAAATGAACTACTGAGGTGGAGAGAGAATAACACACACCTCCCAACAATCCCACTTTTTTTGTCCCACAGGTGGGGATGGGGGGGGTTGGATTCGCAATTTCCCATGTCTCTACACAGTGTGGGGGAGAGCCTGGGAGTAGCCCAGCGTCTCTGGGAGGGGGGACACAGTAATGGACACAGATGAGGAGAATGAAAGGGGAGAGAACATGATGTGCACAGATGAGGAGAAGGGGGGACATAAGAATAGACAGTCTGGGGCAGTTGCACACCGGGCAGGGAGAGAGAGGAGACTGCTGCTGCTCATCGGCTAGATGCTAGAGCCTCCTGGTAACAGAACTAAGACTTGGCTGATTTCGAATATATGAATATATGTTTTATTTGTTTGTCATAATCATTAAATTGTTATATCATTTTTATCAATATGTGTTTCATGTAGCACATTTATAATACATTTGCACACTTCACATTGATGTTTAACTTTAATTAAAATTTTGAATTAAAATACTGTGGCGTTACTATATATTTTGTGCCCCCTTGCCAAAAAAGTTTCTCATGGGCTCCCATCGCACCCCCAGCCGTTACTGAGCCCTGCATACATCCCCATCACTACTCGCCCCTAATATGAGGCCTCCATATACCTCCACCACACCTCACTGTCAGTGTCGTCTTCCTGTTTGCTTGGCTGGCTCCTCTTTCCCACTCTCCGTGTGTGTCAAGTGCACACAGTGCAGAAGAGGAGGAGACTCTAGAGTGGCGCGTTGGTGATGGCTCCGACTGGCTGCTGTCCAAACAATGTGCGCTGACAGGCTGCCAGAGCCTAGCAGCGCCAGCAAACAAAATGCCCTCTGCTGCTCTGCTCCATTATACATTATACATAACATCCCCTTCAGCTGCCGCTTGCTATAGGTGGAAGGGAGCGTCAGAGCCCCAAAGCCACTGCTGGCAGGGCTGCATCAGAAATTGTGGGGCCCAGGTCTGACATAATCATCAGGGCTCCCCCAGGTCTCCTGCCCCAGTCTGTCTCTCCAGTACACGTGTGTGTTTACAGACCTAGCATCTCTCTAACCCCCTTTTGTCTCTCCAGCCATCTACTGTGTCTACAATGCAGCTCCACAGTGTCTGTCCAGCCCTTTCTGTCTCTACAGCCCCAGCATGTCTCTCCAGCTTCCTTCTGTTGCTACAGACCCAGCTTGTCTCTCTGTCTCTATAGATACAGCATGTCCCTCCCCTTCTGTCTCTCCAGCCCCCTTCTTTTTTCCCAGCACCTTCTGTTTCTACAGCCCCAGCATGTCTCTCCGACCCCCTTCTGTTTCTCTAGCCCCAGCATGTCTATCAGGCCCCCTTCTGGCTCTGTGCCCTAGCATGTCTTTCCAACCCCTTTCTGCCTCTCCGGCACCAGGCCAATGCCATTTACCTTATCCTATCTTTCAGTGGTTTTTCACTCCATGGCTCCGTTCCTGTAAGTGGTGCGGCGTGACATAATGATGTAACGCGCTGCACTGCAATAAAGAAAAAAAACCTTATTGAACCACGGCTCACCAGAACTTAAGAGAGGGACCAAGTGACAGGGCTCCCAGCAGGGCCGAAACTAGAAGCTTTGTCACCTGGTGCAAAGCAGTAATTTAGCACCTCCCCCGTGTCTCTGATGAGCGGCCCTGCCCCCTCGTTAGCACATTCTGGGGGTGGGGCTGCACATCATGACTCATTCTGCGCATGTGCAGAATAGGTCTGCGGGCCACCGCTTGTAAACTGGCAGCAGACTGTCAGTGATTGACAGTCTGCTGCTGCTTGGGGGCATAGAGGGGGCGGCAACAGCCTTCGTTACCCGAAACAGAGGCGTGTCGTCGTCGTTGGAGGGTAGGGAAGAGGCCAGGATCTCCGTCGGTAGATGGAGATTTCCTGGCCTCTCGGGTCGTTCCCGTGTCACCATGCAGTGTAAACGGCGCAATCCGAGTTACGATTGGCTTCAGCGGTGCTTGAAGATTACATCATTTTCAAGCATCCACTGCAACGCCGTAAAAGTGTGAACAGTGCCGACCCGGCCATACCCGGGTTGGCGCTGCAGTCGGTAAGTCTCTGTCCCAGGTCTGATTCGGGTTGGAAACATGTTACAAATCCCGGTTCAGACCTGGGACTTCGGTGTAAAAGAGGTATAAGTCAGTGTGCTCCTGATATAGCCCATTCTCAATGGTATAAGAATACTCCTGTCTGCACTGTCAATTACTCCTAATTTGCATAAAGTAGATATCCAGGTTATAGGTGAGGACAATATTAAAAATTGATGGCTGCAGGTGTACTTCAGGGTCCAATCTTCAACTTGGGTAACGTTGGGTATCCCAGCTAGTACATTATTACTGCAATAGTAATACGAGTATAAAGTCTATCTATCCAAATATATAAACCCTGAAACATCTTGCAGAGAAGGTAAATTGGCCTTTAGTCAGAATAGAAATAGAAAATTGTTACTTAAACTTCACCCCATTTACCTTCACTATGAGTTGTTTTGAAGTTAAAAAATGTAGATAGGTAGCCCTTATTTTAACATTACTGCAGCAATCATAATATATATTCTATTTACCTGTGTATATTGGTGGAAACAGGAATTTATATGGCTACAGCCCCTAAGAGGAAAGTAATTGGAACGAGTGGGTTCTCCTGGGCTAATAAGTGGAAAAATAAAATCTAAAAATATTCTGTTCCGCATCTATGTCATGAATACTGAGACTAAACTAACCTTTACTCCTTCATAACATAAGCTAATAAGGTATTTGTCACAGTTCGTGGAAATTAAGCACCTTAAACTTAGTCAATGTATATTGGTTCTATGTAAAAAGAAAAAAAAAGGGAAATAACCCAAGAAATGTCATACATAGATAATTTTTATTTCATTTATAAATGGCATTATGATAACATACAATAACTGCTAGGGCATCCATTCAGTGCCGTGAGAGGGCTGGGGGAAGCCCAGCTAGTGAGGCTCCCCCCAGCCTGACGTTATTTTGAGGCGTGCCATCCGGACATGCCCCTCAGATAACATCATGTGAGGAGGCGTGGCCTATGGTAATTAGGCCATGCCCCCAATTTTGATAAGGAGCCCAGAGCACTTGGCTGGCACAGGGTGCTATTAGTCCTGGAGCCGGCCTTGGTATGGGGGGCATATATATGTGAAGAAGGGAGGGAGATTGAGGTGATTGAATGTAGGAGCCAGCTATGCCACCAGGTGCTATCCACACCCCCCCTGTACAGACCACAACCCCACAGTACTGGTCACTCCTCCAGCGGTAGCACACAAAAGGCCCTTCAAAAATGCCTGCTCCAGGCCCATGTGAACCTCATTTGGCACTGCTGGTGTTAACTACAACAAAAAGACACAAAACAGAGAGCTTAAAATGCATTAACCTTGTTTGTTACAGATTTCAAAGAAAAATAAAGTATTGCTGAAACAGAAGAAATTCTTAGCATGTGAAGAACAAAAATATTAATAAGACAGTATTAACAGAACTATAAAATTGTACACTGTATTTAGTCATATAGGCTGATTGAATACTAGGTCAATTTAGTTAGGGGCGAGTAAGTGTGGCTCTATGCTGTACTGATGGTAATGCTGGACTTGAGTCCAGGGCGAGATTGGGCTGCAAGGGGGCGAGTTTGGTTGTCTTTGCCAGCATTTCTACACCATTCCAATGGCAACTTGACCCCTCACATGTAATTGAATTGACACCTAAGAGTATTTGTTTTAGTGATTTAGCATTTATTCTTTCTAAAATAATAAAAATAAATTATTAAATTGTTTATAAAATACTGTAAAAAATATAAATGTTAAATTGTCCTTTATGCATGTTTCTAGAAATATACCATTCCTTCCTCTTCCCCACACCTTCCAGGGGAATGTAACATGTAATAGCTGCAAACACTAAGGACCTTTTGTATTACTCAGAGATACAATAGAAACAAGACTTTAACCTACTTACACAACACTATGATCTTCCGAAGTGACGTCACTTTTAGCTCAGGGGTTTAGCTTTGTATATTTAATGGCAGCATTTACATACAATCATGTTTTGTTAGTGTTATTAAGTGTAGACAGTCTCCATAAAGTCACTTACAGTAACTGTTATCATCTACTACTGGATTTTATGACATCATGATTATTTGTCAGATTTGCTCATTGGGCAGAATTTAAATACAATAATAACATTCACCAGTCCACAAAAAAAAAAAAATCCATGGCCTCTAGTGTTTAGTGTTTACCCAAAACTCTCGCTTCCAGCTAACCAAGTCTTCAGGAATAAGGCTAGCTGGTGTGATGCTCTGGGCAATGTTCTGCTACTAAACCTTGAGTCCTGGCATTCATGTTGTTGTTACTTTGACACATACCACCTACTGTACCTATACATTATTGCAAGCCAAGAACACTCCTTCATGGCAACTGTATTCCCTGATGGCAGTGGCATCTTTCAGCAGGATAATGCATCCCACCACACCCAGAGGTGTAGTGTGGAGCAAATGCATACTACGGCAAAATGCCAACATGGGCAGTGTCAGAGTGGGGCTTAAAAGGCACACTGGAGAAATGCAATTATAGAGGCCCATGAAACAGAGCAACACATTTCAGCATGCCACTCTCTTCCTGTTACCAGCATGGCTAAGTGCAGAACTTTTATCTGAGCAATGACAAAATGAATCTGCATCCAATGTAGATGAAAAATTAGATAGATATTGCTACTATGTAGGTGTATAGCAGTCAGCCATTGTCACACACACACACACCAGTCACCAATTGCCTGACCCTTCAACATGACCCCTTCCATCAGGTACAAAATGTTCTGCTCCTGGACTTCCCACCTAATTTATAATTGCAGTCATCTGTGTTGAACTATTATTATTATTATTATCATTTATTTATATGGCGCCACAAGTGTTCCTGCAGCGCCTTACAAGGTACATAACCAAAAAAGTGACTAACAGTAAATACAATACAATGAAGGACAAGGACACTGATAATATACATTGATACATTGGTGGCCATAACACCCAATTCAGCAACAGAGCATAAGCACCAAGTGTTAGGTGTCCTAGTGGTGAGTAAGAGGTAGATGAACATATAGTAAGGAGAAGCACAAGAGGGTAGAGGGCCCTGCTCGCAAGAGCTTACATTCTCAAGGGGAGGGGCAGACAGAAAAGCATGATACAGATGGGGAAGGCAGGGAGGAGTAATTGAAAAGAAAGGTGTTTCACCACAGGTGTCTGCAATCGTAAATTAGGTGGGAAGTCCAGGAGCAGAGCATTTTGTGCATTGTCACACACACACACACACACACACATAGCAGTCATCAATTGTCACACACACACAGCCAGTCATTGTTACATACACTAAGCAGTCACCCACTGGCGTAACTGTAGAGGGTGCAAGGGGTATGATTGCTATGGGGTCCAGCAGCTTAATGGGCCCGCTGGCCCAGCAAGCAACCCCCTGCACCCTGCCAAGTACAGCCAGCGCCGATTTCTTTTTTTAATCACGAGCCGGTCACAAGCCAATAGGAACTCACGGACCAGCAGCCTATCAGCACCCGGCACCTGATTAAAAATTACATCAGCTCTCTTAGAAGCTGGGACGAGCCATGGCTATGATGACATCACCGGACCACGGCCACGCCTCCTACCAGTTTCAGTGAGGAGAGATGGAGAGGCGCGCTGGGCTCAGGGGAAGGTAAGTAATACGGGACTGGGGGGGTGTAAGTATTAAGGGGCTGACAGGGGGCCCCGAGGAAATTTTTGTATGGGGCCCCCATACCTCTGGTTACGCCTCTGCAGTCACCCATTGTCACACACACACACCAGTCATCCATTGTCTCACACACACACACAATGTGTCCACACCAGTGCTCTCACCTAATACCACCTTGCAGGCTTTGTGCAGCTGGCTGTGATGGCCTCTATTCACTTCCTTCTCCAGGGTTCATTCTTGGGCCAACGCTGTGACTGTCTCCCGGTCAAAGGATGTGGAGCAGAGTTAAAGAGAAGGAGCAGAGGTGAGGTCAGGGGGTGCAGCATGTACATAGGAAGAGCTGCGCCCCTTGAGTTATTAGCAATAACGCTACTTCGATGCCAAAATAACCCACGTCCCTGAAGTAATAAACTGCTGTCAATTACCTTAAACACAAATGTAGATCTGCTGCAAATGTATTGGCGCCAGTTACCACAAGACACTTCAGAGGTCTTGTGGAGTCCATGCCTCGACAGGTCAGAGCTGTTTTTGCGGCACCAGGGAGACATTGACAATATTAGGCAGGTGGTTTTAATGTTATGGCTGATGATAAGCTAGAGATTGTAGCTGAAACGGATGCTGTAGGGTGAACATTATACATTTCTATATTGGATTAATAGCTCTACATTTTCTTTATGACAATAGTGAGTACTGGTACTACATTTATTTTGGTCTTCTGTGGATTGGGTGAGTATATATATATATATATATATATATATATAAGGCCTGGCTTGCTGACGCAGTGCTTGAATGGTCCGGCTCTCCCTGGCGCTCCTGTATCCTTAGGTGGCCCCGGTGTATAGCAGCTTACCTGAGACAGTCCCAGAGGTGCGCGAGAGGTCTGGTGGAGTGTGCCTGGATTTGACTGCAATACACCATGTGGTTATTCGCCCACAGCAGTTTGCTGTCTGGTACGAGTTCACCTTACTGGCTTTTAACTGTTTTTTAACTATTATGTGACTGTGAATAAATACATTTATCACTATGGAGCGCCCCCTCCTTACCTTTGTTTGACAGATTTGCCTTGTCCTGTGAGATTCCAGGAATTGTGTGAAATGTATGTATATAGAGTACATATGTATATATATTAGGGGTGTGCACCGGCCACTTTTCGTGTTTTGTGTTTTGGTTTTGGATCTGGATCTTTCTTCGTGTTTTGGATCTGGATTGGTTTTGCCAAAACCACCCTTCCGTGTTTTGGGTTCTGGGTTTTGTGTTTTGGATCTGTATTTTTTTGAAAAAAAGCATAAAAACAGCTTAAATCACAGAATTTGTGGGTTTTTCTGCTCCTATGCAATTATTAACCTCAATAACCTTCATTTCCACTCATTTCCAGTCTATTCTGAACACCACACACCTCACAATATCGTTTTTATGGCCAAAAGATTGCACCAAGGTAGCTGGATGACTATGCTAAGCGACACGAGTGGGCGGCACAAACACGTGGCCCATCTAGGAGTGACACTGCAGTGGCAGACAGGATGGCAGTTTGAAAAACTAGGCCCCAAACAGTACATACTGCAAAGAAAAAAAAGAGGTGCAAGATGGAATTGTCCTTGGATATGTTGTATAAATAGGACAGCCACACTTTAACAAACCAATCATTTCAGCTCCAGGGTCTGCCACACGACTGTGGCTGAAATGATAGGTTCGTTTGGGCCCCCACAAAACAAGCTGGCAATTAATGTGTCCCTGCACAAACTGGCTCTACGGAGGCAAGATGTCGTCCTCATCCTCCTCATCCACCGATTCCTTGGATAAAACAGGAAAAAGGGATTTAGGTGTCCCTGGACTGCTTACGGTCTTAGCCAAAGTTTCTGAACTTGACAGTAACTTTTTATGAACGCGCTGCAGGTGCTGTATAAGGGAGGATGTTCCTAGGTGGTTAACGTCCCTACCCCTACTTATTTCACCTATACATATGGTACATATGGCAAGACAGTTGTTGTCCGGATTTGGATAGAAATATTGCCAGACCAAAGAGGTGGAATGTTTGGTCTTCTGCCCAGGCATGACCGTGATGGGCTTTTTCATCCCACGGACAACAACTGTCTCCCCCGGAGCCTGATTTAAACAAACCACATCACCATCAGAATCCTCCTCGCCAACTTCCTCCTCAGTGCCAGCTACACCAGTATCCTCATCCTGTTGTACTTCAACAGTGACATCTTCAATTTGCATATCAGCAAGTGGACTGTGGGTGCTCCTATCAGCACTTGCAGGGGGCGTGCAAATGATGGAAAGAGCCACCTCTTCCCGTCCAGTGCTGGGAAGGTCAGGTATCGCAACCGCCACCACACTTGGACTCTCCTTGGGGATTTGTGATATCTTCTTAGAACGCACAGTTCTTCGCTGTGCTTTTGCCAGCTTAACTCGTTTGATTTTTTTAGCGGGAGGAGGGCTTCCATCGTCATGTGTAGCTGAACCACTAGTCATGAACATAGGGAAAGACCTTAGCCGTTCCTTGCCACTCCGTGTCGTAAATGGCATATTGGCAAGTTTACGTTTCTCTTCAGATGATTTAAATGTTTTTTTCAAGGTCATTTTCCTGAACTTTGTCATTTGGGATTGTATGTGCCCTCTACTATGACATTGGGCATCGGCCTTGGCAGACGACGTTGATGGCATGTTATCGTCTATGTCATGACTAATGGCAGCAGCTTCAGCACTAGGAGGGAGTGGTTCTTGATCTTTCCCTATTTTATTTTTATCGGAGAAAGTTTGGTCCTCCATTTATGTTATATTGATATATACGTGCGGGTAAGGCGCACACAAACACAGAAAATATTTTTTTATGTTTGCTGGAGAGTAGTGCACTTTGTGGGTTACACCACCCTTTAAGCAATGAGCCAGCCGGCTCTTTACTTATGGGACACAGGCGCACGCTTGGCGATGCTCCTTTGTTGATGCACGTGCAGCCACAGTGCACACAATTCACAAACACAGAAAATATTTTTTTATTTTGTTTGGAGTGTACTTTGGGGGTTACAGCACCCTTTAACGGTCAAGCCAGCCGGCCCTTTACTTATGACACAGGCGCACGCTTGGCACTACTTTGTTGATGCACGTGCGGCTACTGCGCACACAATTCACAAACACAGAAAATATTTTTTTATTTGGTTTGGAGTGTACTTTGGGGGTTACAGCACCCTTTAACGGTCAAGCCAGCCGGCCCTTTACTTATGACACAGGCGCACGCTTGGCACTACTTTGTTGATGCACGTGCGGCTACTGCGCACACAATTCACAAACACAGAAAAAATATATATTTTTTTAGCACTTGGGGGGAGCACCCCTGATGGACAGAGCACCCCCTGGACAACACTACAGCACCCCTTTAGGACTGGGACACTGCATAGGACTTTGGAGTGGACACAGCCCCTATGGACAACTGACTGCACAACACAGTCCAGCCAGCCCCTATGGACTTTGAAGTAGTGGACACAGCCCCTATTAACAACAGCAGCACAGCACAACACAGCCAGCCCCTATGGACTTTGAAGTAGTGGACACAGCCCCTATGGACAACAGCAGCACAGCGCAGCACAGCACAGCACAACACTACTCTGCACTACACTACACTACACTACACAGCCCAGCCAGCCCTAACTCCCACCCTCCCTCTTCACTGTCCACAGCCGAGTGAGAAAATGGCGCAGACGCGGCTACCTTATATAGGATCCAAAACCCGCGAGACCCGGAAGGCGGGATGATGACGTTTTGCCTCGATTTCAGATCCGAGACAGACGGGAAAAGTCGAGCCTGACTCGGATCGGCCTCGGATCGGGGGGGCTCGGGGGGGTTCGGATTTCAGAAATCCGAACCCGCTCACCCCTAATATATATATATATATATATATATATATATATATATACACACACACATATATGTACAGTATATATATATATATATATATATATGTTAACTGGTTTAAAGCTCATCTGCCAACTAACTTATTGGCAGGTGAGCTGTATACCAGTTAACATTTTTTCAGTATTATTGTGAGCGATTTAACAATGGTGAGTGCTGAGTTCTCTGTTTTTATATATATATAATTTAGAACAGAAGACACTTAAATGGGCCTTAAAAGTAGCACTTATGTTATGGAAAATACATTTTGGCCCAGGACATTACGTCATAGTTGATGAGAGGTTCCTGCTGCAAAATGGTCCTGGTTATGTCAGGTTTCAAGATTGTCACCATCAACCTTTCAGTTACAAACGTATTACTGCATAGGAAAATAAAATGTACATAAAGCTATATTACCATTGGTACATAGGGCCTGATTCAGAGGTGGGCTCAGTTGCATTCACAACTGCGATTTCATATGCAGCATTCTTGTGAAAATATGCTAATAACTCTGCCGCTGCCTTGTGTACAGTGACGTCCACCGCCGGCATCTCAGATCTGACACATACGTACAAAAGACGCAACATCGGGAACATCAGTCGCACCATCGAACTTGTGAGCAACCCCATGGTGTCTCAGGATGTCCGTCTCAACTAAGACACAGGACCAAGTCCGACTGCGACATACCTGCATTTTGCGTCCACCTCGGAATCAGCCCATAATCACATCATCACTTTCCTATAGTTATAAACACTGTAGGACATAAAAAAGTCATTAAAATGCCTAAGTCTTACATCATCCTTACAGTGATGACAATAGTCATTAGTGCTATCCTGGGAGGTGTCTGCACTTTGCTTCCCAGAAATGTCCCCAGCACAAAACCTGAACCTGTTTCCTGGGTGTGAGCTGCTCGTATAATGCCCACATGCACAGTATCAGCACCAGGATATATAAGGATGTACTGTATATATTTGCACATTCACATAAACATCCCTTCAACCAACACAGAATTTGCCATCACCGGAGAAAACAATTCACATCATTTTTAGGGGTGAGCGGGTTCGGATTTCTGAAATCCGAACCCCCCCGAGCCCCCCCGATCCGAGTCCGATCCGAATCAGGCTCGACTTTTCCCGCCTGACTCGGATCTGAAATCGAGGCAAAACGTCATCATCCCGCCTTCCGAGTCTCGCGGGTTTTGGATCCTATATAAGGTACCCACGTCGGCGCCATTTTCTCACTCGGCTGTGGACAGTGAAGAGGGAGGGTGGGAGTTAGGGCTGTGTAGTGTAGTGTAGTGTAGTGCTGCTGTTGTCCACTACTTCAAAGTCCATAGGGGCTGGCTGTGTTGTGCTGTGCTGCTGTTGTTAATAGGGGCTGTGTCCACTACTTCAAAGTCCATAGGGGCTGGCTGGACTGTGTTGTGCAGTCAGTTCTCCATAGGGGCTGTGTCCACTCCAAAGTCCTGTGCAGTGTCCCAGTCCTAAAGAGGTGCTGTAGTGTTGTCCAGGGGGTGCTCTGTCCAACAGGGGTGCTCCCCCCAAGTGCTAAAAAAATAATATATTTTCTGTGTTTGTGAATTGTGTGCGCAGTAGCCGCACGTGCATCAACAAAGTAGTGCCAAGCGTGCGCCTGTGTCATAAGTAAAGGGCCGGCTGGCTTGACCGTTAAAGGGTGCTGTAACCCCCAAAAGTACACTCCAGTCCAAACCAAAAAAAAATTATTTTCTGTGTTTGTGAATTGTGTGCGCAGTAGCCGCACGTGCATCAACAAAGTAGTGCCAAGCGTGCGCCTGTGTCATAAGTAAAGGGCCAGCTGGCTTGACCGTTAAGGGTGCTGTAACCCCCGAAAGTACACTCCAGTCCAAACCAAAAAAAAAATTATTTTCTGTGTTTGTGAATTGTGTGCGCAGTAGCCGCACGTGCATCAACAAAGTAGTGCCAAGCGTGCGCCTGTGTCATAAGTAAAGGGCCGGCTGGCTTGACCATTAAGGGTGCTGTAACCCCCGAAAGTACACTCCAGTCCAAACCAAAAAAAAAATTATTTTCTGTGTTTGTGAATTGTGTGCGCAGTAGCCGCACGTGCATCAACAAAGTAGTGCCAAGCGTGCGCCTGTGTCATAAGTAAAGGGCCGGCTGGCTTGACCGTTAAGGGTGCTGTAACCCCCGAAAGTACACTCCAGTCCAAACCAAAAAAAAAATTATTTTCTGTGTTTGTGAATTGTGTGCGCAGTAGCCGCACGTGCATCAACAAAGTAGTGCCAAGCGTGCGCCTGTGTCATAAGTAAAGGGCCGGCTGGCTTGACCGTTAAAGGGTGCTGTAACCCCCAAAGTACACTCCAGTCCAAACCAAAAAAAAAATTATTTTCTGTGTTTGTGAATTGTGTGCGCAGTAGCCGCATGTGCATCAACAAAGTAGTGCCAAGCGTGCGCCTGTGTCATAAGTAAAGGGCCAGCTGGCTTGACCGTTAAAGGGTGCTGTAACCCCCAAAGTACACTCCAGTCCAAACCAAAAAAAAATTTATTTTCTGTGTTTGTGAATTGTGTGCGCAGTAGCCGCACGTGCATCAACAAAGTAGTGCCAAGCGTGCGCCTGTGTCATAAGTAAAGGGCCGGCTGGCTTGACCGTTAAAGGGTGCTGTAACCCCCGAAAGTACACTCCAGTCCAAACCAAAAAAAAAATTATTTTCTGTGTTTGTGAATTGTGTGCGCAGTAGCCGCACGTGCATCAACAAAGTAGTGCCAAGCGTGCGCCTGTGTCATAAGTAAAGGGCCGGCTGGCTTGACCGTTAAAGGGTGCTGTAACCCCCAAAGTACACTCCAGTCCAAACCGAAAAAAAAATTATTTTCTGTGTTTGTGAATTGTGTGCGCAGTAGCCGCACGTGCATCAACAAAGTAGTGCCAAGTGTGCGCCTGTGTCATAAGTAAAGGGCCGGCTGGCTTGACCGTTAAAGGGTGCTGTAACCCCCGAAAGTACACTCCAGTCCAAACCAAAAAAAAAATTATTTTCTGTGTTTGTGAATTGTGTGCGCAGTAGCCGCACGTGCATCAACAAAGTAGTGCCAAGTGTGCGCCTGTGTCATAAGTAAAGGGCCGGCTGGCTTGACCGTTAAAGGGTGCTGTAACCCCCGAAAGTACACTCCAGTCCAAACCAAAAAAAAAATTATTTTCTGTGTTTGTGAATTGTGTGCGCAGTAGCCGCACGTGCATCAACAAAGTAGTGCCAAGCGTGCGCCTGTGTCATAAGTAAAGGGCCGGCTGGCTTGACCGTTAAAGGGTTCTGTAACCCCCAAAGTACACTCCAAACCAAAAAAATATATATTTTCTGTGTTTGTGACTTGTGTGCACTGTGGCTGCACGTGCATCAACAAAGGAGCAGCGCCAAGCGTGCGCCTGTGTCCCATAAGTAAAGAGCCGTCTGGCTCATTTCTTAAAGGGTGGTGTAACCCACAAAGTGCACTACTCTCCAGCAAAAATAAAAAAATATTTTCTGTGTTTGTGTGCGCTTTAGCCGCACGTATATATATCAATATAACATAAATGGAGGACCAAACTTTCTCTGATAAAAATAAAATAGGGAAAGATCAAGAACCACTTCCTACTAGTGCTGTTGCTGCTGCTGGGAGTTGTTCATCATCCCAGAGAGGAAGTAGGAACATCACTACTTTTACTAAACAATTGACCCTCCAACAGTCCCTAGCGATGAGGATGAAGTACGACAGCAGTCATCCTGAAGCAAAACGTATAACTGAGGCCTTGACTGCTATGTTGGTGTTAGACGTGCGTCCGGTATCCGACATTAGTGCAGTGGGATTTAGACAATTGATGGAGGTAGTGTGTCCTCGGTTCCAAATCCCGTCTAGATTCCACCTGCATCCTCAAAGCAGCAGCGACAAGCGTGCGTCTGTCTGTTAAAGGGTGGTGACACCCTCAAAGTGTGCTACACAAACAATTAAAATATTGTTCTTTTTTTTTCTGTCTTTGTGAAATGTGTGGGCTGTAGCCGCACCTGCATCCTTAAAGCAGCAGCGACAAGCGTGCGTCTGTCTGTTAAAGGGTGGTGACACCCTCAAAGTGTGCTACACAAACAATTAAAATATTGTTCTTTTTTTTTCTGTCTTTGTGAATTGTGTGGGCTGTAGCCGCACTTGCATCCTCAAAGCAGCAGCGACAAGCGTGCGTCTGTCTGTTAAAGGGTGTTGTAACTCTCAAAGTGCTCCAAAAAATCAAAAAAATTTTTTTAATGTGTTTGTGACTTGTGTGCGATGTAGCCACACTTGCATCCTCAAAGCAGCAGCGACAAGCGTGCGTCTGTCTGTTAAAGGGTGGTGACACCCTCAAAGTGTGCTACACAAACAATAAAAATATTCTTTTTTCTGTCTTTGTGAATTGTGTGGGCTGTAGCCGCACCTGCATCCTTAAAGCAGCAGCGACAAGCGTGCATCTGTCTGTTAAAGGGTGGTGACACCCTCACAGTGTGCTACACAAACAATTAAAATATTGTTCTTTTTTTTTCGGTCTTTGTGAAATGTGTGGGCTGTAGCCGCACCTGCATCCTTAAAGCAGCAGCGACAAGCGTGCGTCTGTCTGTTAAAGGGTGGTGACACCCTCAAAGTGTGCTACACAAACAATTAAAATATTGTTCTTTTTTTTTCTGTCTTTGTGAATTGTGTGGGCTGTAGCCGCACTTGCATCCTCAAAGCAGCAGCGACAAGCGTGCGTCTGTCTGTTAAAGGGTGTTGTAACTCTCAAAGTGCTCCAAAAAATCAAAAAAAATTTTTTTATGTGTTTGTAACTTGTGTGCGATGTAGCCACACTTGCATCCTCAAAGCAGCAGCGACAAGCGTGCGTCTGTCTGTTAAAGGGTGGTGACACCCTCAAAGTGTGCTACACAAACAATAAAAATATTCTTTTTTCTGTCTTTGTGAATTGTGTGGGCTGTAGCCGCACCTGCATCCTTAAAGCAGCAGCGACAAGCGTGCGTCTGTCTGTTAAAGGGTGGTGACACCCTCACAGTGTGCTACACAAACAATTAAAATATTGTTCTTTTTTTTTCGGTCTTTGTGAAATGTGTGGGCTGTAGCCGCACCTGCATCCTTAAAGCAGCAGCGACAAGCGTGCGTCTGTCTGTTAAAGGGTGGTGACACCCTCAAAGTGTGCTACACAAACAATTAAAATATTGTTCTTTTTTTTTCTGTCTTTGTGAATTGTGTGGGCTGTAGCCGCACTTGCATCCTCAAAGCAGCAGCGACAAGCGTGCGTCTGTCTGTTAAAGGGTGTTGTAACTCTCAAAGTGCTCCAAAAAATCAAAAAAATTTTTTTAATGTGTTTGTGACTTGTATGCGATGTAGCCACACTTGCATCCTCAAAGCAGCAGCGACAAGCGTGCGTCTGTCTGTTAAAGGGTGGTGACACCCTCAAAGTGTGCTCCACAAACAATAAAAATATTCTTTTTTTTTTTCTGTCTTTGTGAATTGTGTGGGCTGTAGCCGCACTTGAATCCTCAAAGCAGCAGCGACAAGCGTGCGTCTGTCTGTTAAAGGATTACATCGGTGACAGCATCCAAGTAGGCATGTCAGACAGTCCGTACCTGTACTGGCAGGAAAAAGAAGCAATTTGGAGGTCCCTGTACAAACTGGCTCTATTTTACCTGAGTTGCCCCCCCTCCAGTGTGTACTCCGAAAGAGTGTTTAGTGCAGCCGGGAACCTTGTTAGCGAAAGGCGTAGGAGGTTGCTTCCACAAAATGTGGAGAAGATGATGTTCATAAAATGAATGATCAACTCTTCCAGGGAGACCAGCCTCCAGAACGTACAGAGGGACCTGTGGTTCCAGCAGGGACGAATTAATACTCTGTGAGGATGAGGATGTACATAACACTGAAGAGGGTGAGGAATCTGTGGATGAGGAGGATGAGGACGACTTCTTGCCTCCGTAGAGCCAGTTTGTGCAGGGACAGATTAATTGCCAGCTTGTTTTGTGGGGGCCCAAACGAACCAATCATTTCAGCCACAGTTGTGTGGCAGACCCTGGCGCTGAAATGATTGGTTTGTTAAAGTGTGCATGTCCTGTTTATACAACATAAGGGTGGGTGGGAGGGCCCAAGGACAATTCCATCTTGCACCTCTTTTTTTTCTTTGCATTATGTACAGTTTGGGGCCTAGTTTTTCAATGCCATCCTTTCTGCCACTGCAGTTTCACGCCTAGATGGGTCACGTGTTTGTGCCGCCCACTCGTGTCGCTTAGCATAGTCATCCAGCTACCTCGGTGCAACCTTTTGGACATAAAAACACTATTGTGAGGTGTGAGGTATTCAGAATAGACTGGAAATGAGTGGAAATTAAGGTTATTGAGGTTAATAATAGCATAGGAGCAGAAAAACCTACAAATTCTGTGATTTTAGCTGTTTTTATGCTTTTTTTCAAAAAAATACAGATCCAAAACACAAAACCCAGAACCCAAAACACGGAAGGGTGGTTTTGGCAAAACCAATCCAGATCCAAAACACGAAGAAAGATCCAGATCCAAAACCAAAACACAAAACACGAAAAGTGGCCGGTGCACACCCCTAATCATTTTAAAACATATCTTAATTCAAAAATGTCTTCTGCAGCTGTTAAAGTAAGTACTATTTTCAAAGATGTACATGCACATATGGTAAAACCTTTAGTAGATTAGCAGATACATAATCTGAGATGTATAAGTAAATATGTTTAAACTTTTTGTAAATTAAAATGCTACCCAGTATTAACCGAAAAATATGCAAATTGTAATTTCACTTTTATTTAATGTTTTTTTATTTGTACTCTATTGTTTACTATTGTATTCTATATTATTTATAATTCAACAATATACACTTTGCATGTATAAAATATTTACATGTACGTATACCAAACTTCCCAACATGATCCATTTTCATATAGTAATTTAATATTCTGCTACCAATTACCAATGTACCAGTGATGTTACAAAAGCAGTTTAACATTATTAATTAAGCCTAAAACATTGCAATTGAAAAATAAGTGCATAAGGACACTGAGATATGACTGAATTTAGCCATGAAGATGTGTTGGGAAATGTTTAACACAAGGACTTGTAAAAGGAATATAAATTTAAAGAAAATGCAAATTGTCAAAAACAAAAACAGTAAAATGAATTACACCCTTCCTGATATGTTTTATAAAGATTTATAATGCTGCCAAAAGATGTGTAATTATGTAAAGGTTCAAAGATTCAAATGTATATTTAAAATACTATGGAATAAAAACGGTAACTTAAAATAGCTTATACAAATATTATAGTATTATTTTTATGCTGTTAACTATAGCATTTTTTCCAAAGAATACTAACTGTACCATTAGAAATCTACAATTTAAATTGATGGCATCAATATTCTCTTAAGTACAACAATGTAAATGAAAGTGTATAAGCTTTAGTTCATACACAAACTGTGTAAAGGGTAGTAGCCTCTGGTGGATGTAACAAGCAGTACAATGTAATAAAGCTTCAAAGGACACGGCTACAGTACAGTGTCCGAGTCCAGGATAAGACTGTGCATTGATTTAAGTAGAGCTGTCTATGGGTTTCATATAATACATTAAAGCATGGTATTATCTCCACATAGTATTTAAAATATGGAAAGGTTTGGTACACAATAATGTAACCATCACATAGGAATTCAAATGTAACTAAAATAAATAATTTATTTCATTATAAAATTTCTATCATTCATAGAACACAAAGAAACTTCAGCAACTATCAAGGCCCATCCACAAGTCAACTGCAAAAGGTAATTATCAAAAAATATATATTTTTAATGTTTCAATTGTAACAGTTCTGGCTTTGAAGTTAAATTTGTGATCTTCCTTCTGCAATCAATGTATCAATACAAATGGGTGACACTGTTATGGTTCCAAATAGACTTTGGGCTATATCATATAACTGTATAATTACTACAAAGCACTAGAATTAAAAACAGGGTAGATACTATTTTGAAGGATATAAGAGTCAGATAGGTAATAAAATAAAATATTTTCACAAGATTAAAAAAGGCACAAATTTGAAAGGAAAGGTGTAAAAGAAATACACCGGAAGGGAAAATCAGAAGGAACATTATTGTGATATTTCTCTTATCAGTGGCTGTAAGAAACCAGGTAGAAGAATCCATCACCAACAGTTTTGCATCTTTCATCCATGAGATCCGCCCCGATCACCTCTCTGATATTGTGCGGCACAGAAGTAAGCGCATGATCCTGGACAGCATTGGGGTCGGACTGGTCGGCAGCACAACTCATGTCTTCAATATCGTGGTGAAATACTGCCAGGTAATACATAATGACCATGATCTGTGATATTGCATCATCTGGGGTGGTGGGATAAATACTTTTCTTTGAATACACCTATTGCCATCACCACTTTAGATGGCTGTATTACTGTATACATTATGAATTATTGTTACTTTTAAAGACACCTTGGGGCTTATGTAATAGGGTGAGACCAAGCTGGTTTTGCCTTTAAAATGATTGCCGCTTTAAAAATATGGGAAGACTCGCAGGAGTTCCTGTAGCGGCTGCAAGTTGCACCCTATTACATAAACCCTCTTCACGTAGATCCACAGATCAGTAATCACCAACAATAAACTAGTGAAATAAAGTGAAATCCCATCAGATGCTGTTTTAGTGATTGCCTCAGCACAGTTTTGAAAATTTATACTGGGTAAATTACAACTACTGCTCCCATCAGATGCTGTTTTAGTGATTGCCTCAGCACAGTTTTGAAAATTTATACTGGGTAAATTACAACTACTGCTATACTAAGAGCAATTTATCTAAAGGAAGTTAGGAATGTATTGTGAATCTGTGTTGGCCTCCCCCTTTTCACAAATTGTTTATCTTCGACTTTATTGCATCCCAATTTAGTGTGTGTTAGAGCTTTCGGGGTGGGGTCCCAATCAGTGAGCACAGAGACACATGTTTGTAACTTTAGATATTACTGCTCCCACAGGCTGCATAGCCGGTGGCTGCCATAGTCTGTGTTAAGATTCAAAGTGTTCTGATTATAAGTGTAAATACAATTTGATAACTAAGTCGGAGTTACGCTGGAGTTAAACTGGAGGAAAACTGAGGGAAAAGAAACTCAAAACCAGACCACTTTCTGAACAACAAGAAGCAACATACTTATGTGAATGAACAAAATCAACATCTTCTGCTGTATGCATATCCAGGCAACTACTTACTGCACTCACTGCTTGGACACTGCAAGTGCTCCCCTGTCTGTGTACTGCTCTTGTTGATTGATCTTTGTTGATCAGAACACTTTGGACTGGATCAGCTCGGGTACATTGTAATTTTGTCCTCATTCATTTTGTATTGCCTTTTCCAATTGTGTCACATCTATCCACTTTAATCATTTGTTTATAAACTAATTCCTGCACCCACTACTCACATACCTCTCCTTTATATATCACTTTTGGAGCTGCGCTCATACATTAGCAGCACTGTTCTTTACATGTATTTTTGAACATTTAACAACTTTAATCCACACTGACTCTATATCTCACAGCCTCCACTCCAGTTTACATCTCAATTATTACCTTGTCCACAGCATGAACACCCTTACTTCACACAACCCCCATATTCTATGTCCACATAATCCTCTACTTTATCCATCCCTCTCTTCCCCCTCCTGTTTCCTCCACTTGCTGTTCTTCCTTTTTTTTCTCTCATCAGTCTGCTTCCAACCCTCTGCTTCTTTCCCCCACCTCTCCTATACCTCCACTCTCAACCACCTCCCTCCATGGTCTTGTTACCCCACTACTAAGCCCCATTCCCTCCTCGTTCTGTCTGTCACCTCCAGGGCTGCCAAGAGAAATTCTGGGCCCGGGTACTGCAACATCCTGTGGGACCACATCATGTATGGCTGCACCCATTTGTGAGTGGGTCTAGCATGTGAGATGCACCCACTCACAGGAGCATGGCATAGCACCCAGCAGCTGGAACTAAAGTAGTCACTACTGTATTAGGATGGCGGGACAGTCCCATAATAGCTGCATTTCTTGTCAGGCTGTATATAGATGCTAAAATGTAACACACAAATTAAAGTGCTTCTACTTTACTTTGTACATCTCTCATGTAAATAACACAAACAATCTATTTTCTATCATAGAGATAGATGTATGAAGGACTTAATTTTTACATAACATCAGGTCGTCTTATACACACACATTCCGCAGCACATATCCTAACCCACTGCTCCATGCTCCTTCTTCACTATCTACCCCTCTGTGTCGCCCCTGTCTGTCTGCCCTTCCCCTTTAGAATGTAAGCTCTCACGAGCAGGGCCCTCATCCTCACGTGCTTCTCCTCCCCCTACTTATAGTATAATTTACTCCTAACTCCCTACAATGGCACCTACCACCTGGTTGCTCATGTCCTGCTGCTTGTGTTTTGCAGCTGAGTTTATAACCTTGTCCTTGTCCTGCATTGTTTTGTATTACTATTAACTGTTTTTCTTGTGTGCTCATTTATGTACTGTGTAAGGCGCTGCGGAACCTTTGTGGCGCCATATAAATAAAGGATAATAATAATAATAATAATAATAATAATAAAACATTGAGCCCTTTTCCTTGGACACTGGAAGACCTGGATCTGATCTCCTTAGTTACACAAGTTAATTACAATATGATTATTTAGAATTGCTTTAAATATTGACATCATATTATTTCCTTTTTTCAGGACCTATACTTTTCAACATATGGAAATTCTGCCCTTTGTTCTGTCTATGGACAGAAAGGATTAAAGCTCTCTCCGACCCTGGCTGCCTATGCCAATGGAGTTGCTGTAAGTAGACTTTACTATAAATAAAAATAAAATAATATTTATTATATAGCTGCTCAGTCCATCTAATCATTTCCCTGTCACCATAGGTTCACTCCATGGACTTTGATGACACGTGGCACCCTGCCACACACCCTTCTGGTGCCGTGCTTCCTGCCATCCTGGCACTGTCACAGATACTGTCACATGGCAGAAAGATCAGTGGTGAGGAACTGCTGACGGCTTTCAATGTAGGGATTGAAATACAAGGAAGACTTATGGGTTTCTCCAGCGAAGCAAAGAGCATTCCTAAAAAGTGAGTACTTAGTCCCAATGGTTGATGGTATCATCTCCCCATTATGGTACGAAGGAGGAGATGTATCAAATCTTGGATTGAGTTAAAGTGGACAAGTTGCCAAAACAAACAATCAGCTTATTTATATAGCATGGTCTTTGAAATGACAGTTACAATCTGATTGTTTGCTTTGGGCAGCATCTTCAATTTATATCTCTCCAAAACTTGATACATCCCACCTCAAATGTTTTATTGTTTATTTTGATAAAGAGCAACATGTCTAATAGGGAAATGTAAGAGTTATTATTATTAAGTATAAATGCATATAAATTATTGTATACTCTCAAACAGATTTTAATTACAAACTGGATATATAGACATTTCCCAGACACCACTGTGGTTTTAAAGTTCCCTCTGTCTATGTAGGGAGCAGAGCATTATAGCTACACACCTTCCTCAGGGGGCTGCTTCAACCAGCCAGGAAATGTCTCTTTATAGCTTGGTCTCTTTATAGCTTGGGCACTATAAGGCAGCAACATCTCACTAAAGAATACTGTAAATATTATTATATAAGATAATTTGCACATGTTATTGTTACATAAATAAATAATATAATACTATTTTCTCACTACAGATTTCATCCACCGTCTGTGGTTGGCACCATGGGAAGTGCTGCAGCATCAGCCAATCTCCTCTCATTAGATAAAGAGCAATGCACTCATGCCCTGGCAATTGCAGCCTCCCTTGCTGGTGCTCCTATGGCAAATGCTGCCACCCTGGCTAAGCCCCTGCACATTGGCAATGCCACTAGGTTAGGTCTGGAAGCTGCTATCCTGGCTGCTAAGGGAATGGAGGCCAATACACTCATACTTGATGATGTGCCCGGCTGTGCTGGGTTTAGTACTTTTTATGGTGATTACCAGCCTAAGCCATTATCTCCCCCAGGAAAACATTATGAATTTCTTCTGGAGAAGCAAGACATTGCATTCAAGTCTTTTCCTGCACATCTAGGGATGCACTGGGTCGCTGATGCTGCTGCTTCAGTTAGAAATACATTTGTCCAACAATATGGCTCATTCAACCCATCCGATATTCAGTCTATTGTTCTTAGAGTCCCAGTATCCAAATACATTGACAGGCCCTATCCAGACTCAGAACACCAGGCTCGCCACTCTTTCCAGTTCAATGCCTGCACCGCACTCCTAGATGGTGAAGTTAATGTCCGTTCCTTCCATGAAGACACCATGTTCCGTAATGAACTCCACGATCTCCTGAGCAAAGTGGTGGTGGAGCATCCTAGAGATAATGAAGCCAACTTTGACAAGATGTACGCAGAGGTGGCTCTGCTGCTGAGAAATGGGGATGTGATGATCGGGAAATGTGACACTTTTTATGGACATTGGAGAAAACCCCTGAGCTGGGAATCCCTGCTGAAGAAATTCTCCTCCAATGCCCGACATGTCCTGCAGGAAGACCAGGTGCAAGGTGTAATACAGATAGTAGACAATCTAGAAAGTGTCAAAGACAGCTCCCTACTGCCACTGCTACTCCAATAACTCATAAGAATTATTATTACTCTGTTTACAAGAATTCTAAAGCGGGACTTTAGTATGTTATTTATCAATCAGTGTACTAGTATTTATGACAGATTGATCTTTGTTATCGGATGTATGACATAAAAATGATGCTGTTAAAACAGCTATAATATGTGACACACATCCCAAAAAAAACAAAAATAGTTCTATATTGATAGTGTGTTTTTAATTCTCTATAATATTTTTGAAAGTGGGCAACATCACAGCTCTAATCTCTGGTCTAGAGCAATCCGGTGTGTCTAGTGAGGTTTGCCAACTTATAGGTACTGTATACCGCAAGCTCCATATCTTCTTGGCATATTAATGAGATACAGGGTTTGCATTTGATGGTGAAGCCAAGTCCTTTCTCATCACATCAGTGTGATATCAGACACCCCTCTGCACATGTGACATGCTCCTCCCTTAGTTGCTCAGATATAAATGTACAGTAGTACGCTGAGAGAATATATTGAGCATTAAGATGTACTATTAGGTCCAATTATTTCATTTATTTATTTCTAGGAGCAGATGCTCTATAAAGTAAGTGTTTATGCTATTGTACATCCCCTTACTTTGTGCAAATATGTTTAGAAATATTTTTGTTTATTAGTTCACAAGGAAGCAATGACATCAATAAAGCACGAGGCACTTTGTGTCACGTGCCTCACATACAAATCTTACTGATGTCTAATGAATTAATAACCTGTATATTGGTTAGGCTGACAACGTGGCTGCCTCTACTGAGTGTAGATGAGGAATCCTTTAAGGAAAAGGATGAGAAATTATGGGATATAACGTTTCTCCTGGCCTCTCACACACATCCTATTATAAACTTGTCAACTACTGATTTATTTTGCTTTTTTAACACATAGATTTTGATTAAACCTTTTTATTGAGAATATTTAAATAGTTTTGTTTTTCTAATTGCTGTGTATTTATAGTTGCCTGGTTAGGTATTTAGAAGTGTCCACATATGAAACACAGATGTTGAATTACTTACATACATATGTAATATAGCTCAGTATAAAAATCAAAGCTGCTGCTGTATTTTCTATAAAACAAATACCTTATATGTTTCTTACATTAACTTATGTTTGAAAAATAACAGTGACCATTTATTCATTTTCTTTATTAAAGTGTGAAAGTTATGAAGGGGATCCAATTTAACTTATTAATTTGTGTATAGTTTATACGGCTGTTCTTACTGGTTTTGTTTATTATATATTATCTTGTCAACTGAGAAATGACAATATCAGTGTTAGAGGTCATTCAAATGTGAATTTTGATAGATAAATAGGTGGAAGGATGGATAGATAGGGCCTGACTCAGAGATGGTCGCCATTGCACAGCTGCTGTGGCTTTGTATGCAGCGGCTGTGCAATAATATGCTAATGCCGCAGGAGGCGTCTACTTTAGGACTGATTCAGAGGTACGTGGCTGCGCTTTTTCCGCAACAGAGCCTGTGTCTTTATGCTAATGTTGTGGCTGATTCTCAGTCTACCGTGATGCCCACTGGTAGCAGCACTATTGTACTTAGACGCACCATCATTGCACCATTTGTCGTAAGATGGAAGATTGCAGCAGCCCTATGGCAGGTGCAATTTCACCGTCTGAACATGGCCATCTGTGTCAGCGCTACTGTGTCTTTAGATGCAGTCACTGACAACCAGGAGCGGATCTAGACTGTTCTTTTATGGGGGGGGCAATTTAATTATTAATTCTGACTCCTCCTCTTTCTGGTCCCAACTCCTCCCCTTTACAGGGTTTTTTTTGTGGCCACATCGACTATTACCATTTATATATGATTATGTATTCACTGTGTTATTTGGGTTCCTGTATCTCTAGCCACCCTGCTGGACATAACCACACACAAGTGCTGCACAGCATATATGTAGCAGCCAGGGCCGCCATCAGGGGGGACTGCCGGCACTGCAGTCCCGGGCCCGGGCCCTGGAAGAACGGGTGGGGCCCGCCAGCTCCTACTGCTGCTGCACAGCCTGCAGCCCCACATTACCCCATTAACAAAAGCAGGAGGCCCGGCCGCTGCCACCGCCTGCCGCCACCAACCCGGTTCCCACCAGCCTACAGCTGTACAGGACAGTGAGGACACGGTGTGTCCCGCTGTTAAATAAAGTTTTTTTGGACGCGCGTGACGTCACTCTGCGCTGCAAGGCTAAAGGGAGTTGTCGCATGACCCGCGACAAGTGAGGAGCCGGTCTGCCAGGAAAGAAGAAGGTACTCGGAGCCTTTAAGGAAATGAGGCAAGAACAGTAAGTGGGCAAGGTTTCATCTCCATCCCTGCACTGAATGCCGAAGCGGCGATCAGAGCTACTTCTCACCTAAGCCCCGGAGCATTGGAGAGAGAGCTCTGTGCAGTGCACTACTCAGCAGGACAGGTCTGAAGGTGCTGCTGCAGTTGGGGGGGGGGCAGTACATTGACCATAACAGTACTTGACATGATGCCATCTCTCCTGCTTCCATTGCATTGTGTATTTTACATATTTTTTGAAGACTGAACGGCTTTGTTCATTATTCGATAATTGCCTTGACAGTTTTTTGCTTACTTTGGTGTGCTGGTCCTCTTTCATGAGCCTCTGGTGGAATTAAAAAGACTGTTTTATGCTGAATTACAGTGTGCCTCATACCCTAACTTTGAAAAATCTTTGAAAATGGTGGAGGGGGGCCCTGCCAATTTTTCAGTCCCGGGCCCTGCAATTTCTGATGGCAGCCCTGGTAGCAGCACACACAAGTCATGCACAGGACACACCCCTGGCTATATGTGCTGCACCAGAGAGGCAGCCACTTGTATACAGCCCATTCCTATCACTCACTCACTATGTGGGACACTGAGCCCAGCTCCCTACCTGAGCAGCTGAAACCGGCAGCGCCCTCCCCAGAGCCGCCTCACACAGGGCAGCCATTTTCGGACTGCGACTCCAGCACCTCCCCTTCCCAAGATCCTGCCCTCAGTGTGTATCACACTGTACTACACTGCTGGGCTTCCCTCCTGCCTCACCCCTGTCCTCGCAACAGCCGGGTATTTCTCACTTACAATCACCAAGCGCATACAGCCACGGGTGTGTGTGTGTCACACTGATGCTGTGACAGGGAGGAGCCGAGACAGGAGAGCAGTCCAACAATGTATTACATCGACACACGCTCAGGGCAGGATCTCAGGGAGGGGAGGTGCGGGAGTCACCCAGCCCCATCCTCCAACAGCGGTGCCATGAGATAAGGGGAGGAGTAAACACAGACACAGGCAGCCTATTCAGTACTGGAGGAGAGAGATGACTGTGCTAGGGGAGGCGATCACTCCAATCATCACCCCCCTCTGGATCCACCACTGTTGTCAACACGCTCATGCCCATGACACGCACACGTCTGGCTAGCCACCCCAGCCCCCTTCACTTCCCAGGAACCCAATTGAAAATCATTTTCTCTGCCTGCAATTTCAACCCGCATCTCAGAATGGTAAACATCGGGACGCATGCACAGTGCCACTCCTATACATGTGCAGTGCCACTCCTATACATGCGCAGTGCCACTCCTATACATGCGCAGTGCCACTCCTATACATGCGCAGACATGCCCTCTATAATCTAAACCACTATTCATGAGAATGCAATCTATGACACCTTAAGTTGCAGGATCACCAGCCAGTGTGGCTACAAAAGTAGATAGCCAAATTGATCACTATCCAACCATTCTGCTTCTAACCACACTCACATTCCAATACATTGAATAAGTTTGATCCACTTAAAATATATTTTTTTGAAAGGACCCTAATGCTTTTAGAAAGAAGGAAAATTGTGCTTACCTGCCATCTTTATATTCAGTTATGTGGCGTCAAACACGGTCTTGTCTCTGTTCACCCACGCTACTATTGATCACCAGCGACCAGCCTTGGGTAAGGTAGTTCAAAGGCCCACATGGGTGGGGGGAGTCAGTAGCACATCTGAGTAGGGGGAGTCAGAGGCACACATGGGTAGGGGGTGTCAGTAGCACACATGGGTGGGGGGTGGCAGTAGCACACATGGGTAGGGGGAGTGAGAGACACACATGGGTAGCGGGTGTCAGTAGCACACATGGGTATGGGGAGTCAGAGGCACACATGGGTAGGGCGAGTCAGAGGCACACATGGGTAGAGGGAGTCAGAGGCACACATGTGTAGGGGGAGTCAGAGACACACATGGGTAGGGGGAGTCAAAGGCACACATGGGTAGGGTGAGTCAGAGGCACACATGGGTAGGGGGAGTCAGAGGCACACATGGATAGGGTGAGTCAGAGGCACACATGGGTAGGGGGAGTCAGTAGCACACATGTGTAGGGGAGTCAGAGGCACACATGGGTAGTGCGAGTCAGTAGCACACATGGGTAGGGGGAGTCATAGGCACACATGGGTAGGGGGAGTCAGAGGCACACATGGGTAGGGCGAGTCAGAGATACACCTGGGTAGACGGAGTCAGAGGCACACATGGGTAGGGGGAGTTAGAGGCACACATGGGTAGGGGGTGTCAGTAGCACACATGGGTATGGGGAGTCAGAGGCACACATGGGTAGGGCGAGTCAGAGGCACACATGGGTAGGGGGAGTCAGAGGCACACATGGGTAGGGGGAGTCAGAGGCACACATGGATAGGGTGAGTCAAAGGCACACATGGGTAGGGGTAGTCAGAGGTACACATGGATAGGGTGAGTCAGAGGCACACATGGGTAGAGGGAGTCAGAGGCACACATGGGTAGGGTGAGTCAGTAGCACACATGTGTAGGGGAGTCAGAGGCACACATGGGTAGGGAGAGTCAGAGGCATACATGGGTAGGGGGAGTCAGAGGCACACATGGGTAGGGGGAGTCAGAGATACACATGGGTAGAACGCGTCAGTAGCACATATGGGTAGGGCGAGTCAGAGGCACACAGGGGTAGGGGGAGTCAGAGGCACACATCGGTAGGGGGAGTCAGTAGAACACATGTATAGGGGAGTCAGAGGCACACATGGGTAGTGCGAGTCAGTAGCACACATGGGTAGGGGGAGTCATAGGCACACATGCGTAGGGGGAGTCAGAGGCACACATGGGTAGGGCAAGTCAGAGATACACCTGGGTAGACAGAGTCAGAGGCACACATGGGTAGGGGGAGTCAGAGGCACACATGGGTAGGGCAAGTCAGAGGCACACATGGGTAGGGGGAGTTAGAGGCACACATGGGTAGGGCGAGTCAGAGGCACACATGGGTAGGGGGAGTCATAGGCACACCTGAGTAGGGGGAGTCAGTAGTACACATGGATAGGGGATGTCAGTAGCACACATGGGTAGGGGGAGTCAGAGATACACCTGGGTAGATATGGTCAGAGGCACACATGTGTAGGGAGAGTCAGAGGCACACATGGGCAGGGGGAGTCAGTAGCACTCATGGGTAAGGGGAGTCAGAGGCACACATGGGTAGGGGGAGTCAGAGGCACACATGGGTAGGGGGAGTCAGTAGCACAGATGGGTAGGGGATTCAGAGGCACACATGGGTAGGGGGAGTCAGAGGCACACATGGGAAGGGGGATTCAGAGATACACCTGGGTAGATGGAGTCAGAGGCACACATCGGTAGGGAGAGTCAGAGGCAAACATGGGTAGGGGGAGTCAGTGGAACACATGGGTAGGGGGAGTCAGTAGCACTCATGGGTAAGGGGAGTCAGAGGCACACATAGGTAGGGGGAGTCATAGGCACACATGGGTAGGGGGAGTCAGAGGCACACATGGGTAGGGAGAGTCAAAGGCACACATGGGTAGGGGGAGTCAGAGACACACATGGGTAGGGTGAGTCAGCAGCACACATGGGTAGGGCAAGTCAGAGGCACACATGGGTAGGGGGAGTTAGAGGCACACATGGGTAGGGCGAGTCAGAGGCACACATGGGTAGGGGGAGTCATAGGCACACCTGAGTAGGGGGAGTCAGTAGCACACATGGATAGGGGATGTCAGTAACACACATGGGTAGGGGGAGTCAGAGATACACCTGGGTAGATGGAGTCAGAGGCACACATGTGTAGGGAGAGTCAGAGACACACATGGGCAGGGGGAGTCAGTAGCACTCATGGGTAAGGGGAGTCAGAGGCACACATGGGTAGGAGGAGTCAGAGGCACACATGGGTAGGGGGAGTCAGTAGCACAGATGGGTAGGGGATTCAGAGGCACACATGGGTAGGGGGAGTCAGAGGCACACATGGGAAGGGGGATTCAGAGATACACCTGGGTAGATGGAGTCAGAGGCACACATGGGTAGGGAGAGTCAGAGGTACACATGGATAGGGTGAGTCAGAGGCACACATGGGTAGAGGGAGTCAGAGGCACACATGGGTAGGGTGAGTCAGTAGCACACATGTGTAGGGGAGTCAGAGGCACACATGGGTAGGGAGAGTCAGAGGCATACATGGGTAGGGGGAGTCAGAGGCACACATGGGTAGGGGGAGTCAGAGATACACATGGGTAGAACGTGTCAGTAGCACATATGGGTAGGGCGAGTCAGAGGCACACAGGGGTAGGGGGAGTCAGAGGCACACATCGGTAGGGGGAGTCAGTAGCACACATGTATAGGGGAGTCAGAGGCACACATGGGTAGTGCGAGTCAGTAGCACACATGGGTAGGGGGAGTCATAGGCACACATGGGTAGGGGGAGTGAGAGGCACACATGGGTAGGGCAAGTCAGAGATACACCTGGGTAGACAGAGTCAGAGGCACACATGGGTAGGGGGAGTCAGAGGCACACATGGGTAGGGAGAGTCAGAGGCACACATGGATAGGGTGAGTCAGAGGCACACATGGGTAGGGGAAGTCAGAGGCACACATGGGTAGGGGGTGTCAGTAGAACACATGTGTAGGGGAGTCAGAGGCACACATGGGTAGGGAGAGTCAGAGGCAGACATGTGTAGGGGGAGTCAGAGGCACACATGGGTAGGGGGAGTCAGAGATACACATGGGTAAAACGAGTCAGTAGCACATATGGGTAGGGCAAGTCAGAGGCACACATGGGTAGGGGGAGTCAGTAGCACACATGTATAGGGGAGTCAGAGGCACACATGGGTAGTGCGAGTCAGCAGCACACATGGGTAGGGGGAGTCATAGGCACACATGGGTAGAGGGAGTCAGAGGCACACATGGGTAGGGCAAGTCAGAGATACACCTGGGTAGACAGAGTCAGAGGCACACATGGGTAGGGGGAGTCAGAGGCACACATGGGTAGGGAGTGTCAGTGGCACACATGGGTAGGGAGAGTCAGAGGCACACATGGGTAGGGAGAGTCAGTGGTACACATGGGTAGGGGGAGTCAGTAGCACTCATGGGTAGGGGGAGTCAGAGGCACACATGGGTAGGGGGAGTCAGTGGCACATATGGGTAGGGGGAGTCATAGGTACACATGGGTAGGGGGAGTCAGAGGCACACATGGATAGGGGGAGTCAGAGGCACACATGGGTAGGGGGAGTCAGAGACACACATGGGTAGGGTGAGTCAGTAGCACACATGGGTAGGGGGAGTCAGAGATACACCTGGGTAGATGGAGTCAGCAGCTCACATGGGATGGGCGAGTCAGAGGCACACATGGGTAGGGGGAGTCAGAGGCACACATGTGTAGGGGGAGTCAGAGGCACACATGGGTAGGGAGAGTCAAAGGCACACATGGGTAGGGGGAGTCAGAGACACACATGGGTAGGGTGAGTCAGCAGCACACATGGGTAGCGCAAGTCAGAGGCACACATGGGTAGGGGGAGTTAGAGGCACACATGGGTAGGGCGAGTCAGAGGCACACATGGGTAGGGGGAGTCATAGGCACACCTGAGTAGGGGGAGTCAGTAGCACACATGGATAGGGGATGTCAGTAGCACACATGGGTAGGGGGAGTCAGAGATACACCTGGGTAGATGGAGTCAGAGGCACACATGTGTAGGGAGAGTCAGAGGCACACATGGGCAGGGGGAGTCAGTAGCACTCATGGGTAAGGGGAGTCAGAGGCACACATGGGTAGGGGGAGTCAGAGGCACACATGGGTAGGGGGAGTCAGTAGCACAGATGGGTAGGGGATTCAGAGGCACACATGGGTAGGGGGAGTCAGAGGCACACATGGGAAGGGGGATTCAGAGATACACCTGGGTAGATGGAGTCAGAGGCACACATCGGTAGGGAGAGTCAGAGGCAAACATGGGTAGGGGGAGTCAGTGGCACACATGGGTAGGGGGAGTCAGTAGCACTCATGGGTAAGGGGAGTCAGAGGCACACATAGGTAGGGGGAGTCAGAGGCACACATGGGTAGGGAGAGTCAGAGGCACACATGGGTAGGGAGAGTCAGAGGCACACATGGGTAGGGGGAGTCAGAGGCACACATGGGTAGGGAGAGTCAGAGGCACACATGGATAGGGTGAGTCAAAGGCACACATGGGTAGGGGGAGTCAGAGGTACACATGGATAGGGTGAGTCAGAGGCACACATGGGTAGGGGAAGTCAGAGGCACACATGGGTAGGGGGTGTCAGTAGAACACATGTGTAGGGGAGTCAGAGGCACACATGGGTAGGGAGAGTCAGAGGCAGACATGGGTAGGGGGAGTCAGAGGCACACATGGGTAGGGGGAGTCAGAGATACACATGGGTAGAACGAGTCAGTAGCACAAATGGGTAGGGCAAGTCAGAGGCACACATGGGTAGGGGGAGTCAGTAGCACACATGTATAGGGGAGTCAGAGGCACACATGGGTAGTGCGAGTCAGCAGCACACATGGGTAGGGGGAGTCATAGGCACACATGGGTAGAGGGAGTCAGAGGCACACATGGGTAGGGCAAGTCAGAGATACACCTGGGTAGACAGAGTCAGAGGCACACATGGGTAGGGGGAGTCAGTGGCACATATGGGTAGGGGGAGTCATAGGTACACATGGGTAGCGGGAGTCAGAGGCACACATGGATAGGGGGAGTCAGAGGCACACATGGGTAGGGGGAGTCAGAGACACACATGGGTAGGGTGAGTCAGTAGCTCACATGGGTAGGGCGAGTCAGAGGCACACATGGGTAGGGGGAGTCAGAGGCACACATGTGTAGGGGGAGTCAGAGGCACACATGGGTAGGGAGAGTCAAAGGCACACATGGGTAGGGGGAGTCAGAGACACACATGGGTAGGGTGAGTCAGCAGCACACATGGGTAGGGCAAGTCAGAGGCACACATGGGTAGGGGGAGTTAGAGGCACACATGGGTAGGGCGAGTCAGAGGCACACATGGGTAGGGGGAGTCATAGGCACACCTGCGTAGGGGGAGTCAGTAGCACACATGGATTGGGGATGTCAGTAGCACACATGGGTAGGGGGAGTCAGAGATACACCTGGGTAGATGGAGTCAGAGGCACACATGTGTAGGGAGAGTCAGAGGCACACATGGGCAGGGGGAGTCAGTAGCACTCATGGGTAAGGGGAGTCAGAGGCACACATGGGTAGGGGGAGTCAGAGGCACACATGGGTAGGGGGAGTCAGTAGCACAGATGGGTAGGGGATTCAGAGGCACACATGGGTAGGGGGAGTCAGAGGCACACATGGGAAGGGGGATTCAGAGATACACCTGGGTAGATGGAGTCAGAGGCACACATCGGTAGGGAGAGTCAGAGGCAAACATGGGTAGGGGGAGTCAGTGGCACACATGGGTAGGGGGAGTCAGTAGCACTCATGGGTAAGGGGAGTCAGAGGCACACATAGGTAGGGGGAGTCATAGGCACACATGGGTAGGGGGAGTCAGAGGCACACATGGGTAGGGGGAGTAAGAGGCATACATGGGTAGGGGGAGTCAGTAGCACACATGGGTAGGGGGAGTCAGTAGCACTCATGGGTAAGGGGAGTCAGAGGCACACATAGGTAGGGGGAGTCATAGGCACACATGAGTAGGGGGAGTCAGAGGCACACATGGGTAGGGGGAGTAAGAGGCATACATGGGTAGGGGGAGTCAGTAGCACACATGGGTAAGGGGAGTCAGAGGCACACATAGGTAGGGGGAGTCATAGGCACACATGGGTAGGGGGAGTCAGAGGCACACATGGGTAGGGGGAGTAAGAGGCATACATGGGTAGGGGGAGTCAGTAGCACACATGGGTAGGGAGAGTCAGATGCACACATAGGTAGGGCGAGTCAGAGGCACACATGGGTACGGCGAGTCAGAAGCACACATGGGTAGTGCGAGTCAGCGGCACACACTTGGGTAAGAGGAGTCAGAGGCACACATGGGTAGGAGGAGTCAGAGGCACACATGGGTAGGGCGAGTCAGAGGCACACATGGGTATGGCGAGTCAGAGGCACACATGGGTAGGGCGAGTCAGAGGCACATACTTAAGTAGGGGGAGTCAGTAGCACACATGGGTAAGGCGAGTCAGAGGCACACATGGGTAGGGCGAGTCAGTGGCACACACATGGGTAGAGGGAGTCAGAGGCACACATGGGTAAGGCGACTCAGAGGCACGCACATAGGTAGGGGGAGTCAGTGGCACACATGGGTAGAGTGGGTCAAAGATACACCTGGGTAGGGTGGGTCAGAGGCACACATGTGTAGGGAGAGTCAAAGGCACACATGGGTAGGGGGAGTCAGAGACACACATGGGTAGGGTGAGTCAGCAGCACACATGGGTAGGGCAAGTCAGAGGCACACATGGGTAGGGGGAGTTAGAGGCACACATGGGTAGGGCGAGTCAGAGGCACACATGGGTAGGGGGAGTCATAGGCACACCTGAGTAGGGGGAGTCAGTAGCACACATGGATTGGGGATGTCAGTAGCACACATGGGTAGGGGGAGTCAGAGATACACCTGGGTAGATGGAGTCAGAGGCACACATGTGTAGGGAGAGTCAGAGGCACACATGGGCAGGGGGAGTCAGTAGCACTCATGGGTAAGGGGAGTCAGAGGCACACATGGGTAGGGGGAGTCAGAGGCACACATGGGTAGGGGGAGTCAGTAGCACAGATGGGTAGGGGATTCAGAGGCACACATGGGTAGGGGGAGTCAGAGGCACACATGGGAAGGGGGATTCAGAGATACACCTGGGTAGATGGAGTCAGAGGCACACATCGGTAGGGAGAGTCAGAGGCAAACATGGGTAGGGGGAGTCAGTGGCACACATGGGTAGGGGGAGTCAGTAGCACTCATGGGTAAGGGGAGTCATAGGCACACATAGGTAGGGGGAGTCATAGGCACACATGGGTAGGGGGGAGTCAGAGGCACACATGGGTAGGGGGAGTAAGAGGCATACATGGGTAGGGGGAGTCAGTAGCACACATGGGTAGGGAGAGTCAGATGCACACATAGGTAGGGCGAGTCAGAGGCACACATGGGTACGGCGAGTCAGAGGCACACATGGGTAGTGCGAGTCAGCGGCACACACATGGGTAAGAGGAGTCAGAGGCACACATGGGTAGGAGGAGTCAGAGGCACACATGGGTAGGGCGAGTCAGAGGCACACATGGGTATGGCGAGTCAGAGGCACACATGGGTAGGGCGAGTCAGAGGCACATACTTAAGTAGGGGGAGTCAGTAGCACACATGGGTAAGGCGAGTCAGAGGCACACATGGGTAGGGCGAGTCAGTGGCACACACATGGGTAGAGGGAGTCAGAGGCACACATGGGTAAGGCGACTCAGAGGCACGCACATAGGTAGGGGGAGTCAGTGGCACACATGGGTAGAGTGGGTCAAAGATACACCTGGGTAGGGTGGGTCAGAGGCACACATGTGTAGGGGAGTCAGTAGCACATATGGGTAGGGCTAGTCAGAAGCACACCTGAGTAGGGAAGAAAGAGGCACACCTGGGCAAGGAGGGTCAGAGGCACACCTGGGTAGGGAGGGGGTCAGAGGCACACATTGGTAGGGGGAGTCAGAGACACACATGAGTAGGGGAGGTTAGAGGCACACATAGGAAGGGGGATCAGAGGCACACATGAGTAATCTCTCTCCAGGATCTGATCTCCCTCTCCTCATTTCTCAGCTGATGTAGAACTGGCTGCAAAATTAATACAATTTTAAAAAAGTGCATGCAAAAGTGTTGTATTCTCACCCATATCCAAGACATACCATGTGTAAAAAAAGTATATATATATATGCTGAGCCAAGCACAGCTCAAACACACACAGTTAATTATAAAGGATATATTTACTAAAGAGAGAGGTTTTAGAAATGGAGATTTTGCCCATTACAACCAATCAGATTCTACTTAACATTTAACTAGCACCTTCTAGAAGATAATAGCTAGAATCTGATTGGTTGCTATGGACAACATCGCCACTTCTAAATACTCTCACTTTAGTAAATATACCCCTAAGACTGGAGTCCTCTGCCTACAATTTATCGACCTCTAAATATGTAGAAGATAAAATGTAACATATTAGAGCCTCAATCATCATTTGTATTCAGTTATTACCAATGAAATTACACCCTACAAACATAATGTTTCTGAATGAGGATTGCTTGCCTGGCATTGCTTTTCATGCTCGTTTTAATTGTTTATAATCTTCTCATCTATACAACCTATTATTATAGGCTTAGGCAGCATATCAACAATTACAAAGAGCTCTGTATTATAGAGCAAGCTTCTTCCTGTGTTCGGACTGTTCAGAACCCTCTAGGAAT
Source organism: Taudactylus pleione (assembly GCA_031769625.1). Classification (NCBI taxonomy): domain Eukaryota; kingdom Metazoa; phylum Chordata; class Amphibia; order Anura; family Myobatrachidae; genus Taudactylus; species Taudactylus pleione. Next base: position 987,486 of record JAUIMM010001124.1, read on the forward strand.
AATAAAACTTCCACACATTAGTCTGACTCACCTAAGACCTTCAGTGTCATGCCTACATACAAAAATATGGTTGGTGAAGAGGAAAAGATGCTACATTTATTTACCATCACACACAACGTCCATAGCCTTCTTTGGTCCCTCTTATTAGGCCTCCTCTACTGTCCCATCCTTTGCTGTTCCCTCCTCCCTCTCTTAGACCTGCACTATCTGCAGGGGCTGGCTAGTAAACCTTAGCCTAGGGGGCAAGCACATAGTACTGGGCTAGCCTATGAACTGTGACCCTTGGTTTTAGGTATAGAACACAAGCTGTATTATCCATATGTGATAATCCTTTTTCTGGTGAAAACGGGTGTCCCCTAGTAATGGAGCTTTTTTTGTGGCATCTCTCTACACAATTATGGAGTTACCAAAAGTGCTAACCCCTGTTGATTCCGCAGTGCTGGATCAGCAAAGTACAGTTACAGTGCATCCGGAAAGTATTCACAACGCTTCATTTTTTCCACATTTTGTTATGTTACAGCCTTATTCCAAAATGGAATAAATTAATTTTTGTCCTCAAAATTCTACACACAATACCCCATAATGACAACGTGTATAAAGTTTTTTTTAAATTTTTGAAAATTTAATAAAAAAACAAAAACTAAGAAATCACATGTACATAAGTATTCACAGCCTTTGCTCAATACTTTGTTGATGCACCTTTGGCAGCAATTACAGCCTCAAGTCTTTTTGAATATGATGCCACAAGCTTGGCACACCTGTCTTTGGGCAGTTTCGCACATTCCTCTTTGCAGCACCTCTCAAGCTCCATCAGGTTGGATGGGAAGTGTCGGTGCACAGCCATTTTCAGATCTCTCCAGAGATGTTCAATTGGATTCAAGTCTGGGCTCTGGCTGGGCCACTCAAGGACATTCACAGAGTTGTCCTGAAGCCACTCCTTTGATATCTTGGCTGTGTGCTTAGGGTCTTTGTCCTGCTGAAAGAGGAACCGTCGCCCCAGTCTGAGGTCAAGAGCGCTCTGGAGCAGGATTTCATCAAGGATGTCTCTGTACATTGCTGCATTCATCTTTCCCTCTATCCTGACTAGTCTCCCAGTTCCGGTCGCTGAAAATCATCCCCACAGCATGATGCTGCCACTACCATGCTTCACTGTAGGGATGGTATTGGCCTGGTGATGAGCGGTGCCTGGTTTCCTCCAAACATAACGCCTGTCATTCATGCCAAAGAGTTCAATCTTTGTCTCTCATGGTCAGAGAGTCCTTCAGGTGCATTTTGGCAAACTCCAGGCCGGCTGCCATGTGCTTTTTACTAAGGAGTGGCTTAGTAAAACCACTCTACCATACAGGCCTGATTGGTGGATTGGTGCAGAGATGGTTGTCCTTCTGGAAGATTCTCCTCTCTCCACAGGGGAATGCTGTAGCTCTGACAGAGTGACCATCGGGTTCTTGGTCACCTCCCTGACTAGGGCCCTTCTCTCCCAATTGCTAAGTTTAGACGGCCGGCCAACTCTAGGAAGAGTCCTGGTGGTTCCGAACTTCTTCCATTTACGGATGATGGAGGCCACTGTGCTCATTGGGACCTTCAAAGCAGCAGATATTTTTCTGTACCCTTCCCCAGATTTGTGCCTCGAGACAATCTTGTCTCAGAGGTCTACAGACAATTCCTTGGACTTCATGCTTGGTTTGTGCTCTGACATGCACTGTCAAGTGTGGAACCTTATGTAGACAGGTGTATGCCTTTCAAAATCATGTCCAATCAACTGAATTTACCACAGGTGGACTCCAATTAAGCTGTAAGAACATCTCAAGGATGATCAGTGGAAACAGGATGCACCTGAGCTCAATTTTGAGTTTCATGGCAAAGGCCGTGAATACTTATGTACATGTGATTTCTAAGTGGTTTTTTTTATAAAATTTGTAAAGATCTCAAAAACGTTGTCTTGATGGGGTTTTGTGTGTTGATTTTTGACAAAAATGAATTTATTCAATTTTGGAATAAGGCTGTAACATAACAAAATGTGGAAAAAGTGAAGCGTTGTGAATACTTTCTGGATGCACTGTATGTACTGTATATACATTAAACAAATACCAATGAACGTCATGCAGGATGTGTGCAAAACCTTAGGCATGTACAAGTCACGAGATGTGTAAGACAGAGCATATAAACATAGAGATTGCACACACAACGGACAGAGGGCCTGATTCGGCAAGGATCACAGGGCCTGATTCAGAGCCGGACGCTATTTGCGGACGCTCGTTCAGAAAAAGGGGGTGGAAATTTAAATTGAGCGCTCGCTCTTTGCGGTCTGTTGACGCCTCTATGTCTGAGTGAGCGTCCGAAACATGCGCTCGCTATTTTGTAAAGACGCCCCTTGGCCGCTCGCATCATACGTCATCTCCGCTATTTATTAGATTAATCGAGTACATCGAAAGGCGTATGAACTGCTCGCAATTCTTGTGGTAGCATTTTCCTACCACAATCATGTGAGCAGTTCAGGCTAAAAGACAACCAAGTGACGTGGTTGATGACGCTGCTTTGTTAATTATGCCCGTTTCAAGCACCTGCGTTCGGATCTCCACTCCCCGTTTTCAAGCACCTTCCCCTGTTACCACCCACAAACACCTCATTCTGTCACTCAAATTAGCAGGCACTCGCTATTTTGTGAGCACACGATTTCCGACCGCACTGACTGGTTGGCACATGTGCATTACAACTCATATGCATGCGCAGATGTGCGAACATCGCTCGGAGTGAATGAGAGGCCGCTTACGAGCGGCTCTGAATCAGGCCCACAGTTGCTAATATGCAGGCAATCGGCCGGTTGTGTTGTGCACATGCGTACACATCGCAGTGCACAAACTAGCTATTGCGATTGGACTCCAATCGCAGAGGCTACACAGACCCATCGCAGAGTGATTGACAGGCAGTGCCATTTGTGGGTGGGAGACGGCAGGGTCGTAGGGGATACGTACACGTGCCAATGTGCTCGCACGCCATTGCAGGGGCATGCATAAAATAGCCACTGCGATGCCCTATGCAGTGTGAGGTCTCATAGCATGCGATGAAGTTAGCAATTTCTGAGTAAGATTAGGGCTTGTGCTAGTATGCATGAGGCTGCGATGGTACTCGATGTTACCGATGGTTTCACTATTCTGCTAAACATTACGTATGTGTGTAAGGTAAAGTGGGCGTCCTTATGTTGTGCTGAGTTTGCATTGAGATCACAATGGATTAGCATACTATCGCAGTTGTACTGTGTGTGTACGCAATATTGCGATCCATAGTGAATCAGGCCCAAAGTGCTAAAGGAATAGATGGGGAGAAGCAGATGTGCCTGCCGGTGAGTGCCTACTGTCTACAGGGATATGGAACAATTAAGTCAAGACAAGCTGGTGGGGTTGATGGAGGAAGATCAAGTGGAGATCATGTGGGGGTGAGGGAGGCTATGTATGGTTAATAGATGGGATTTGAGGGATTGTTTAAGTGGAGATGAGAGAGAGTCTGGTTAGGCAGGATAGGGATATCCATAGGCTGGGGGCAGAATGGGAAGACAGGAATGAGAGCTGAGAGGGTGAGGGAGGCATAGGTCAGACGAAGATCCGACAGGGTGAGAGAAGATGTATCTTGTGACGAAGTCAGAGATGTTGAGTTGGGGGGGTGGAGATGAGAGTAAAGAGCTTTAATTTCATTCTAAAGGAGTTTAGAAGCTAGTGAAAGGATTCAAGCAGTGGCGGAGCAGCGCTATCCACCCCAGAACAATTGATTACTGACTGTTATCAATTCATGGAGGTACTAAATACATTATTATTAATTATTATTATTAATAATAATTTTATTTATATAGCGCTATTCTATATATAGAGAGAGGAAAAGGTGATCTCCCAGACCCAAGTGATCTGCTGGATGAGAGCTCAAATAGAGCCCCTAGGAGATAGTTACACAAATCATTTCTAATGGGTACTAGGCAGCAATGAACTATGAATACAATACCAGGGTACCCAGGACGTATGGACTTTCTGTACTCTGTTATGACACGGATTTGTATTGTATTCCATCTTCCGCTACATTCCATATATGAGCTAGTATAGAGTCTTAGGGGGCAAATCAAATATTTTTTATGCTGTTATAATTAATGAGCACCCAGTGTTGCAATTCAATTGTTCTGGGCGCTCATTCATTTTGCCCTCTTCACCCTGAGTTTAGCCATGTAAAACAGCTAAACCGGTCTAAAGTTCTGGTTAGGGCTCGCTAACTGCGATTAGCGTGCCATAACCAGGGGGTTTCTCAGACATTTCTGCTCACACCCTCCTGAGGGTGCAAGCAGAAATGACGGCGCCAGCAGCTATCACGCCCTGAAGGAGCAACAATTGAATTGCTCCATCGGGCGTCTTAAAACAAAATCCGCTGGCAAAACATTTCAATCGCCCCCATAGTTCAGTGGCTGCTCTGATTTCTTCCAATCACATGCAATCTATAAATGGGCCACAGTACAAACATGTTGCAACATCACAGGATATACCAAGAGCACAGATTATTTAGTGTCTGGCACACAGTGGTTGTGTTATCATTTTAAATCACTTTTTCTTTATTAATATCACATATCTTTTTAACATATTCATTGTGAATTTAAATTTTATTTTGTATAGTACTAATTAATATAAGTTATATTTTAATGATACATTTTTTTGTACACCACACCCAAGATAGCTTGCTTTTTCCTCTATTTTCTTCCTGTGCAGCTTAGAAGGAACCAAGGCCCTGATTCAGAGCCAGACGCTCTGACCAGAGCGCTCGCTCTGAATCAGGGCCCACCTCCATAAATATGGAGCGTCCTCCTGGACGCTCGTATAGCTGTGGGTCACCACCCACAGCCTATACGAGCGTGCAGGATGATGGTCGCGATGGTCTTGACCGCTCAACCGCAAGGCCAGGAGTGATTTTGGCTCACTAGTGATGTCAGTGGGGCCGGCTTCTGACGGTAGGCGTTCCCTTGGGAACGCCTCCGTCTGGCAGGCACGCCCCCGGCACGCCCACCAAAGGGGGCGTGCTGTCAATCAACATTGACAGCACGCCCCCTTTGATCAGACACAACGAGCAAAGGAAAGTCCTTCGCTCGTCGCGTCTCGCGCATGCGCACGACGGAGCTCCCTCCATCGTGCGCATGCGCAGTGCACACCATCGACCCACTTGCGAGCGGACAGCCGCTCGCGAGTGGGTCTGAATCAGGCCCCAAATACCATCTCAAATAAATGTTGACCTTATTTTCCCTCAAGGAAGTATTTATAGGAGATTTAGTAACTTGCTGTCTGATGAGCGACCGCTCCTCCTGATAAAGAGATTTATGCGTCTCCTTCCCAGGCCAGTTGAAATCGCTCTGGGAGGTGATCTGCAGGGGGTAGAACTGAGTCAAAAGGTCGATTTTAATCGATTTTTGATCGATTTAAAATCAATAAAACAACATCAATGTTGTGTTTCTGGGACTAAATCACACATTTACTAACAGACAATTTATTTATTTTTTTTAAGTATTTAGTATAAGTGTGATTTAGGGCCAGAAACACAATGTAGATGCTGAATGATTTTGAACAATTTTTAATTGCTTAAAATGGACCTTTAGTAAATATACCCCCTGGTGTAATTGAAATTGGAGAGTCAGATATAGGTTAAACAGAAAAGAAGCTTGAGGTGAAATCCCCAGTAATATACCAATACCGTGTTATGCCAGTGAGGACCCAACGTGAAGCAAAATTTACATTAAACCCCATAGAGAATAATGAGTGACACCAAATAGGAGACAGATGAGAGGGATGAGTGAAAAGGTCATACGGCCTAATCAATTTGTCCAATACATCATGGGCGGGATGCATGACGCATCGCACTCGCAATGCGATGCATTCCGACAATCATCGCATGCATGCCGCTGTTGGTAACGGCGGTATGTATGACGACCCCCACACGGACCATTCTGTCGGTAAGAGTGGTCTTTTGCGGTGGAGGGATTTCCGGGTCTATGACTCAGAAGCCCCTCCAGGTCTATGACTCAGAAGCCCCTCCGGCGTCCTTTGCGCATGCGCAGAAGGACGCGCATGCCACAGTGGGTGCTGGGAGGGATCCTTCTATCAGCACTCTGCGGAAAGAATACCATAGGCTTCTATGAGTAACGCCATCAGGAAGATGGCGTTACCCACTGCAACCAAGCCCTGCTTGGTGCATATGAGAAATGTGGTCAACCTGCATTTTCAGAGTTTGACGGCATTTTTCTCATTGATGCATCTCGCCCCAAGTGTGAATTGTAGTGTAGGGAAGGACTACACTGAGACAGGCCTGGTGGCTTTTGGAAGCCATAGTAATCTACTCAACACATTATTATCACTAACAAAGGAGTTTTCAATATCCACCCATTTTATAAGCCCCAGGGCATCATGCCAAGAAAGGATGTGATTACGTTGTACTGTGTGGTAGTAATGAGCAAAAAGAGGAAGCCCCAATCCGCCTGAGGATGATCTAGTAAGGCAGCGCCGATGGAGTCTAGGCTTATTAAAATTCCAAATAATATTGTTACAAGCGTCTGAAACAAATATATAAATCTAGGCAACACATTCATTTTCACAGCATTAATCCAGCCGAACCAGGAGATGAAAAGGGGGCCCCAGGTAGCAAGATCCTGTTTAATGGAGGCCATGAGGGAGGGGTAGTTGGCTGATTCATTGTATAACCAGAAACACAACCATAACAGTCGCAAATTATATTCAAATTAAACAGGAAGACCAAAGGTTTCTTAGAGTCAGCAAAACATTGGCCCTGATTCAGAGCCGGACGCTCTGGCCAGAGTGCTCGCTCTGAATCAGGGCCCACCTCCATTAATATGGAGCGTCCTCCTGGACGCTCATATAGCTGTGGGTCACCACCCACAGCATACACGAGCGTGCAAAATGATGGTCACGATGGTCATGACCATCACGACCATCGAAACTGCGAGTGAAAGCCTGCGGTTGGGTTTCTCAACCGCAAGGCCAGGAGTGATTTTGGCTCTATCAGAGCCAAAATCACTCCCACTGACATCACTAGTGATGTCAGTGGGGCCGGCTTCAGACGGTAGGCGTTCCCTTGGGAACGCCTCCGTCTGGCAGGCACGCCCCCGGCACGCCCACCAAAGGGGGCGTGCTGTCAGTCACCTTCGCTCGTCGGGTCTCGCGCATGCGCACGACGGAGCTCCCTCAGTTGTGCGCATGCGCAGTGGGGAACATCGACCCACTTGCGAGCGTACTGCCGCTCGCGAGTGGGTCTGAATGACCCCCATTGTCTACAAAGAGTGATACCTTAGAGTGGGACAAACTTGATCAGAGGAAACACAGCTGAGATAAGTCCATTGGTCATGATTGCCGATGAAGGGGTCTGATACAAGACATTTTAAAAAATTGTCATGGAACCCAAATGTTTTTAATGTTTTAAACATAACAGAGCCTATCAAAAGGCCTCATTGTGTCAAGTGCTAGGATGACAGATGGGGTTTTAAACCTATCGAGGTGAGAGATAAGGTTCATAGTGTGTCTGACGCATAGGGTTAAACCCTACTTGGGCTGGATCTACCAGGAATTTGCATGAACTTATTGAACCTGTTTGACAGCACCTTTGCAAAGACCTTAACGTCTGTGTTTAGAAGTGAGATCAGCCTATAATTCAAGCAGTTTGTTGTTGGGCATGGAAATTACAATACTATGGGAGCGAGTTGTTTTAGGATGGAAGTCATAATACTCCCAAACAGTAAAATTTAAAGATTCAGGTCATAAGTTCTTAGATTCTAGGGTTGGGCTGCGAAGCCCTCTTGACCCTGAGCTGTCTAGCTAGCAAGAATTCTGCAATGTTGCTTTTTTCACAGAATTTCTGTTTAAGCCGCCAGAGGCTATGGTATATTTTCTTCTCCCAGAATCACATTTATTTCATCCTTAAGTGTTATAATTTGTTTTAATGTAATATTAGAATGGGTACATTTGTGAAAGACCTCCAATAAGTGCAATTTAAAGGTAAGTATTCTCAGGGTGTGAGATTGTTGTTTGTTGTGGTGTGATGCAAATTTAATAATAGCTCCATTCAGCTTTATGAGCCTCCCAAATAGTGAAAGGAGCAACATCTCCAACTGAGTTCAAAATAGTCTTGTATGGATGCCAAGATTGTTTCCCGAAAAAGTGGAAGTTTTAAAAGTGTAAACAGGCCAGCTTCAGTCATGCAATCATTTGCAGATTTAGTACTAGCCAACAGGGAATGGGAATTCCTAGATCCTGATTTTTGTAGGGTTGGTAAAAGGGTTATAGTCTCCACCTACCAGGAGAAGATCTTTATGGAAAATATGTAGGAGAGCAAATAATTTTTTTTAAATAGTGCACCTGGTCTTAGTTGGAATCATTAACATTAGCCAAGTTAATCTCATGACAACCAATTTTACCCAGTAAAATAAGGTAATAACAATCAGGTTCCGATTTAGAGTCAATGAGCTCAAAAGGAACTGAATTGCAGAAGAGGATGGCATCAACATTTTTTTCTGGGAGGGCCAGAGGCATAAAACACAGTGGGGGAATGACTGGTAATGAGCAAGGGGTGGTCATCATGCCTAAAGTGGGTTTCCTGCAAGAAAACAATGTCACCCTGTAATGAACGCAATGTTCCAAACAACAGCGAGCACTTTTTTGTGATGTTTAATCCTTTAGTATTGAGGGATACAAAGGTAAAATCCATGGCAATAGAATGTTTAGAATAACTAGAGGGAGATACAGTTCAAAGAAAGGTCAGGGAACTCTGGTACTATAGAGAAAGGAAAGATGGGGTATGAGAAAATTATCAAAGGTTGGAGTGTTAATAGAAACAATTAAATTGGAATAAAGAAAGACAGGAGCATACTAGGGGCAGATGTCTAAATACTGTAGCTCCAAAAAATGTGGGGGAATATAAGGCTGAAATACAAGATGATCCCACTCCACCCAGTACAGTGATAGCTTATAGAACAAACAAATAGGTAGCAACAATGCAATAACGAGAAGGAAAAAGTTAAATAAAACAATAAGAATAAGATAGTTATTGTAGATATACAGGTAGTCATGGTCAATATAACAACCTAAACTATAAAGCTAAAGAAAATTACATTGTAAACAGTCCTACATAACAAATCCAAGCAATAGCATCTAGGATTAATAAATAGGCAACAATAAAAGTATGCATGCCAACCAGTCCTGATGTGAGGGCACAGAGAAAAGGAGCAAAAAGTTTGTGGAGAAGCAGTCAAGGTAGATGTCAATTGGATTGAGACTTGGAAGCTTCTTGGATGGTGACGGAGGTCATCAGAGGAGGAACATTCAACTTAAGCCTATGGAAAGGTCTCGTCCATCTTCCAACATCTTAAGTGCTGCCGGTTTACCACCAACATCGACTATTAAAGGAAATCCTAATTTACATTTGTATCCATTGACTCTTCCATTGAGGAACAAGCAGCCTGTGCCCATAAAAAATGTGCAGCAGGACACGGGGTCCAGAACTGTATTTAGTGTGGCAGTGGCTGCACTGGCATGGCCACTGTGCTGAAAAGCCCCTCTAGCCAGCCCTGGGTGAGAGGAGGGTAGAGGAGGGTAAAGGAAGGGAGAGGAGGGGAGGAGAGGGGTGTGGATGCATGGATGCAACTCGTATTTTGGGATTGGCGTGACCTATTTCTGAGGCACGGAGTCTAATGTGCCAGCGGTGTTCACCAGGGACCCTCGCAAGAGGGTATGTGCTTGGCTGCATCCAACACACAGGTCGCGGCCCTCAGAATAGGTTTCCCTATAAAGGTGCTGGTGAATTCTGGATGGAGTGGAGAAGACTTTCAGCGTAGTGAACAGGCCGGGTCAGAACCAAACGGACAACAAGGTACCAGGGAGCAGACGTGTGCCAGTCGCAGAGGGTAGCCAAGGTCAAACCAGATTACCAAACGCAATACCAGGGATTAGACAGAAGCAAGTCAGAAACAAAGCCAGGGTCAGGAACAGACTTGCAGGCTGATTGCAGGAATCCTTTAATCAGTGCAGCTGGTGATTTCACTGAGCTGGATAATAGACTGCAACTGATGTTTGCTGAGTAAAGTCACTGGAACAGCTTGTGATTCCTAAACTGGAATACAGCAGCACACAAATCAGGACACAGAAACTGTAGATATAGAGCCAGGTAGCAGTGATGGTTTTCTGCACAATGGAGCCACAGGATAGAACTTAACACTGGGAAGCAACTCTTTGCTCTGGCACCAGTGGGAGTTCTCACAGGGGATATGAATCTGCTGCCAGTCCCTGATAGGCTGCTGAGGTCAGCTGAGGCAGGCGCACTCCCACTGGAAGAATGCTAGCAGCTGACATAGTGCATGATGGTGATGTCATGGTTCTCGAACAAGGTCAGGCAGAAATCCTGACCTGCAGCAAATGGCAAGGTAAGTCACACAATTTGAGCAGAGTGTGTGATACAAGACCTGGAACTGGAACCCAGTGAGAAACTCAGAATGGGTCAGTAATACAGCTTACTGAACACCTCATTGTACAGACCCGTATACTGCACACTGAACCCTAGCCCTGGAACCTGCACCCTTCTCTGAACCAGTCCAAGACAATAGCACACATCACAAGGAAACCAATACAAGGGCAGCACAATAGCATAAATGTATAACCTGAAGAGAACCACAGATCGCAGAATAATACGGAGTACAGGTAACTTGCATGCACTGTACCAGTGGCACTGATGTAGAGCGGGGTCCACGGAGATGATACTAGCAGCAAATGGAATGAACAGCGGCTGCACACGCCGGCTCAGTAGCAGAGCAGGAGCAAATCTGTATGCAGCGTGGAAGCTGCAGTGCTGACAGATGACGGATACATAGCCGCAGATGGAATGCAGGTATTGGCTACAGAGAGCAGCACTAGAAGCTGGGGATGGTAAACAGCGAGAAGTCCATGAGGTAGCAATGAAAGTCATAGAAGACACAATACCAGAAAAAGAAAACAAGGAGTGAACCTGGAGCCTAGAACTATCCTGGCAAGGAAGACGTTGTTCAGGCAATGGGATACTTTCAGGTGCTGGGTTAAATAGGGAGTTATGTATAGCCATTTGCCTGACTGACCAGGTGAGCACACATGTGCATCAGGTAATCACAGGGAGATGTCCCTTACTGAAGTAAATTAATATCACAGTCTATAGGGGATGCTAAGACCCTTATTCGTGACACATGGGTTGCCTACTTTTGGCATGTACAGTACATATCAACAACCCTAAGAAACATACACACACAGTGGTGTTTTGTAATCACTATCTACAGGATTTGTTGAAAACTGGAACAGTTCAGAATTAAAAACGCCAGACCGGTAGCAACCTCTGCTGTTGTGGAGCTCTCTGTGCTTGTCAAACAGGAAACTGTGCAAAGAAACGTTTAGCCTCCTAACCTGCTGCTGCTCCCGGACAGAGGGCCTGATTCAGAGCCGGACGCTCTGACCAGAGCGCTCGCTCTGAATCAGGGCCGACCTAGCTGAAAATGGTGCGGCCTCCTGGCCGCTCGCATAGCTGTGGGTGACCACCAACAGCATATATGCGAGCGGCCAAAAAGATGGTCGCGATGGTCAAGACCACTAGTGATGTCAGTGGGGCCGGCCCCAGACGGTAGGCGTTCCCATGGGAACGCCTCCATCTGGGCAGCAACGCCCCCGGCACGCCCACCAAAGGGGGCGTGCTGTCACTCATCATCGACAGCACGCCCCATTTGGTGCGAGACCCATAACGACGGCTTGGCCGTCACAATGCGGGTCTCGTGCATGCGCACGACGGAGCTCCCTCCGTCGTGCGCATGCGCATTAGGGCACCATCAACCCGCTTGCGAGCGCTCAGCGCTCACGAGTGGGTCTGAATCAGGCCCAGAGGCAGCAACATCGAGATGGCTGCACGTGCTAGAACTAATCTGTTTATACAAGGAAAAAGAGTAGGGGGTTGTCCAAGGTGGCGCCGAATGATGTTGGTTTCAAATTAAATGTCATCACATTTGTCCATCAATGCAACAATGCAAAAAAAGTGTGAAACCATCTTTCAGGGCGTGGGTGATAATAATAAGTGCAAAGTATGTACAAACATTATACAATATGGGCCTGATTCATCATGGATCGCAATTGTAACAGTGTAACGCAGATCGTCCAATGGTGCATACTGCACATGTGTATGCACCACAGTGTGTGTGCACAGGCCAGTATTGCGATCACGCACACAGATACAAAGCCAGCGCAGAATGAGTGACGGGACATCAGCGTTTGGGGGTGGTGACGTAGGAGTGGTTGGAGAAACACAGATGTCCCTGTACGTTTGAATGCTGTTTACTGGGCGTGCATAAATTACCCACTGCGACGGAATTCGCAGCCTGAGCACTCACTGCGTGCAACGAATTGCAATTTCTGAGACAGGTCAGAGCTGCTGTAATTCTGCGTGAGGGCCCGAAGTTACTTGATGTTACCGATGTACAGTGGTGACCAAAATTGCGGACACATTTTGAAATTTTAATGTTTTTGAACTTCGAATGCTTATAAAAACTGTTACACTTAATGCAGTGCAATGATTCATATATCAAATGAAAGGAAATGTAATGCTGAATTCAACACAATAAGTAGAGGTCAAATATTTGCATTACAAGGGAAGTTATGCAATGAAATCCCTGTGTACTTATGATGTTACTGTCCTATCAGTATTTCGTTGGGTATCCTTTATTTTTCAAGACAGCAGCACAGCGACGTGGCATTGAGCCAACCAATGTTTGGGGCTCTTCCTTCTTTTATATGTGGTGCCATGAGATAATTATAGCCTCAATTAATTGTCTTTTATTGGATGGACGCCTCAGATGTACCAGTTTTTTCAAACAGAACCACAGATGTTCTATGGGGTTCAGGTCTGGACTGTTTCCTGGCCATCCCAGCACCTCTATGTCATTCTCCGTGAACCCTTTTTTCATGTCCGTGCAGTGTGGCAGGGTGCAGAATCCTGCCGGAAAAATAATGGGGCATTATCTGGAAAAAGATCCCTGATAGAAGGTAGAAGTTTTGGTTGTAGGATGGTGTCAATGTAGTTTCTGCTGTTCAGTGTGCCATCTATGACATAAAGGTGGCCTACAGCATCTGCTGTCATACATGCCCAGATCATAACACTTGTAGGATTCTTTGTTGTCGCTTGAATGCAATCTGGATGTACCTCTTCCCCGATGCGACGTCTCACACATTTTCTCCCATCACTACCAAATATCGATATCTTAATTTCGTCACTGCATATCACCTGTTTCCACTGACCTTCTGTCTATGCAATGTGTTCTTTTGCCCACTGTATTCGTTTCTGCTGATGATTTTTATTCAGCAATGGCTTTTTTCGGGGAATCCTACCTTTTAGGCCAACCTCCATTAGTCTTCTCCGTTCCGTTCTTGCACTGACAAAAACACCAGTTGCACTCAGTTTACTGCTAATGGCCACAGATGACATCCATCTGTCCCTGATGCAAATTTGTTTTATTCTCCTATCATCAACAGCTGTTGTGCACTTTTTCCGGCCTTTTCCTTTTTTGTTTTGTATAGATTGTGTTTCCTGATAGCGTAGACAAAACTTTCGTATTCCTGATGTTGTCATTTTCCCACCAACTTCTCTCGCAATTGCTGTATACAAAAGACCATTTTCACTTAACACCACAATCCTGGATCACGTCGCTTTGCTGTGGTCTTGAAAAATAAAGGATACCCAACAAAATACTGATAGGACAGTAACATCATAAGTACACAGGGATTTTCACCCTAAGTGTTGTTTTCACGGCATGACTTCCCTTGTAATGCAAATATTTGACCTCTGTTTATTGTGTTGAATTCAGCATTAAATTTCCTTTCATTTGATATATGAATCATTGCACTGCGTGAAGTGAAACAGTTTTTATAATCATTCGAAGTTGAAAAACATTCAAATTTCAAAATGTGTCCGCAATATTGGCCACCAGTGTATATGCAGGATTGCGAGGTCTTACGTTTGTGAGAAAGCTTTAGTGGGCGTCTCTATGCCGAGTGAGCAGTTGCAGACATTAGCATATTTTCGCAGCAGAACTACGTGCGTAATCACAGATGCGATCACAATAGCGATCCGTAATGAATCTGCCCCTATGTTCCTTATTGATGACAAATGGAAGTTCCAGTAATATGTGAAGGAAATTCAGGAAACAATTTTCAAAGGAACCTTTTTTCTTAGTTGCTTTTTTCTTTTTCTTAAAATCATGTAGAAACAACAAAGACATAAACAGACGCCACTGGTTTCTGGGGGCTGTAGTATTTATTCCCGCACAATTGTTTGATACACTTGTCATCCACAGGAAATGGTCAATCCAGAAGAATTGTCAGTTCAAATTCATTCCATTAAAATATAGGCATACTGGTGCCGGGAAAGTGGAACTGGCATAAGAAGTGTTGACATAATGACTGCCGACCTGCCATATGTATTGTATGTGTGTAGATAAATGGTACATTTTAAAGAGAAAATACAGGTATAGCCTATTTATTATAAGGGCTACACAGCTTTCCTTTCCTAATTGCATGCTCAGTATTCTGTGTATATACCCGCTATTGTGTACACACATGATAAATATGCTGCTATAAGTTAATGATGGAATCCTGCAAGTCCCCATGTGTGGAGCTCCAGGGGCTTCTGCATTCACTTCTGCAGAAAGTGCATTTATACATATACTACAACAAATGTATATAAACATTTAAACAATGATACATTTTTTCTGTGTGTAGTACATTTTAGATATGAAACAGATTTTCTAAAACATTTGTATTGTTAGTAAATAACAAATTCTGTTGAATGTATTTTACTTCAACAGATTTAGAATGTTGCCTGAAGCAATAGGGGACCCTGTGTTGGTGCAAGACATTTATTTTGTTATGTGTAATCCAGTAGTTTGTGGCACAATATAATACATGAAAGAAGCTGAAACCAATGTTAAAAGGAACTTGCTTAGCAAACATCTAGTAAAGTGTGAATAATCCAACATGCAATTGGACCTTTAGGGGACAATGCAATTATTGTAGCTGTGCTGCCTTTCGAGCGAGGGCCCCCAAATGTTATGAGGTGTCTCTATTCCTATTACAGACACTGCTCGCAAAATCCCTAGCGACGGCCTTCCAAAATGTATAAAAAGTTCATAAATTCGCAGACTGCAGTTCTGGTGCCAAAGGTCGAGGGGCCCCAGATTTTGCAGGCTGCACCCACAAATCAGTGTAAGCGAACTCTGAAAATTTTGGGTGTGTATCCCAAAGGGTAGAGTCATCGTTACTCCCCCAACCCCCTTAAGTAAATTGACATGCAGGCCGAATGGGAGATTTTCACAAAGTGTAGCTGAGCTGCCTTTTGAGCCAAGGCCCCCAAAATGTCAGAACACTCAGGACTATGGAGTCCCCAACTGTGAAAAAGTTCACACATTTGCCGTCTGCGAGTCTGGTGCCCAATGACCTAGGGTCCCCAGATTTTACAGTCTGCATCCATTAATTAGTGTGATGAAATGCTGAAAATTTGGGGGCCCTGCCTCTAATGGAAGGACCGGGGAACATGGTCCTACAATTATATACAGGTTGGATGGGAGGTTTTTACACAATGTGATTGTGGCCCCCTAGACAGCCTTTTAAGCCAGGGCATCCAAATTTTCTTGGGTGACCCTTCTCTTACTGCAGGTGCTGCTTGCAAAGTTTGGAATGCCTGGGGTATCGGAGTCCCCAGTTGTGCCCCCTTCCTAAATTTAACCAATGTTCTTCCATTTGTCCGGCTGTAGCTAGGGCCCTCAAATGTCAAGGGGCCCCAGATTTTGCAGGCTGCATCCACAAATCAGTGTAGGTGAACCCTGAAAATGTGGAGTGCCTATCCTGAAGGGAAGAGTCATTGGACTTAGCCACGCAACAACCTTGAGTGAATTGACATGCAGTCGAATGAGAAATTTTCACAAAGGGTAGCTGGGCTGCCTTTCAAGCCAGGACCCCCAAAATTTATGTGGTGTCTCTTCTTCTATTGCTGGTGCCTCGCAAAGTTCAGAAAATGCAAAACTATGGAATCCCCAGCTGTAACCTCCCTAAATTTAAATAAAGTTCATACATTCGCCGGCTGCAGCTCTGGTGTCCAATGACCTAGAGGCCCCAGATTTTGCATTGTGCGTCCACAAATAAGTGTGAGCCAACCCTGAAAATTTGGTGGCCTGTCTTCAAAGGAAGGATCAGGGAACATGGTCCTACAGTGACATATAGGCCGAATGGGAGATTTATACACAATGTGATTGTGGCCCCTAGACAGGCTTTTCCAGCCAGGGACCCCAAATTTTCTTGGGTGACCCTTCTCCTACTGCAGGTTCCGCTCGCAAAGTTTGGAACAGCTGGGGTATCCGAGACTCCAGCTGCAGACCCCCTCATTTTAACCAAAGTTCTTCCAGTATCAAGTACGGGTCCTGCACTTGCCCTGTTTTCCCGAAAATTGTAGAACTGCGTGAATATAATCAGGCCCTTAATCTTCAGAAGAGTGCAATGGGTTAATTGTATAAATATGACCAGTAACAGTCTGCACCTGTTGTTTTCATCAATGTTGCTCATGCTCTAGCTTCTGATTGTAACATTTGTAGCTTTCCACAGGAGATGAGTCAGCTAGGAGACAAGTTATCAGTACCTAAAGCAACTTCTATTAGCTCCCTGCTAAATGGTGTCTCAGTGAGCTCGGGCAGGTCCTAGAGATCGCCTTCTCAGTTTACCTGTCTGCATTGAGGCAGGGGATATAAGTTTAATATCCTGACAGTTGGGATTCCAGCGGTCACAATGCCGACCCCGGAATCTCAACACTTATCGGAATACCTACGCTGGCATCCCGACCGCCAGAATCCCGAATGTAATTAGCAGGGGTGTATCTAGATATCCGAACACCCCTGGCAAACTAATGGAATGGCACCCCCCTCCCCCCCATAATTTCTGAATAATTACACTATACATGAAATAAGTACTTAAAATGATTTCCCAGCTACCCCCCTATGCAGTTCCCCAGTAGTAGTCCCCTCTATGCATTGCCCCCAGTAGTCGTCCCCACTATGCATTGCCCCCAGTAGTAGTCCCCCTATGCATTGCTCCCAGTAGTAATCCCCCTATGCTGCATTGCCCCCAGTAGTAGTCCCCCCTATACAGTGCCCAAAGTAGTAGTCCTCCTTTGCTGCATTGCCCCCAGTAGTAGTCCCCCTATACAGTGCCCCCAGTAGTAATCCCCTCTATGCTGCATTGCCCCCAGTAGTAGTCACCCCTATACAGTGTCCCCAGTAGTAGTCCACCTATACAGTGCCCCCAGTAGTAGTCCCCCCTATACAGTGTCCCCAGTAGTAGTCCCCCCTATGCTGCATTGCCACAGTAGTAGTCCTCCCTATACAGTGCATCCCCCCATAATGTGCCCCCAGTAGTGGCCAGCAGCTATATAGTGCCCCCTAGTAGGTCCCTCCCCCCCGTGCCAGGCTTACACACACAGAAAAAAAAAAACTTACCTGAATCCCCCTCCTGATGCAACCGCCACTGTCTGCTCCTCCCGGGCCGCTCTGCAGTGCACTATGGGAGAGACATCATTACGTCTCTCCCATCACCCGCTGTGGAGCTCATGAGTGAGCTCCAGCCGGCTCCCTCTGTGGACACAGCAGCCAATGAGAGTCTGTCTGACTCTCATTGGCTGGCTGCTATAACAAACACACAGCCGTTGCTGGCTTGCTCTACTGTGTAGGGCAGAGCGCTCTCACTGCAGTCTGCCCTACCCTTGTGGGGCCCGGGGGACTAGCGGTGGGTGCAGTGGCAGCTATGGGCCCCTGCACCACAGCGCACCACCGCTAGTTCCACCCCTGGGGTAGTCCACCCCTTGGCTGCTGGTGGCACTGCCGGATGGCGCCCCCCTTAGGCCGTTGCCCCTGGTGAGTGCCAACCTGGCCAATGGGTAGATACACCCCTTGTAAGTAGCGTGGTTGGGGGGAGGGTTAGGGTTAGGCACTAGGGGGAGGGTTAGGCACTAAGGGAGGAGGGTTAGTTTTATGTTTAACTGTGTAGAATGATCTTAATTACTGATGTTATTTAAACCCATAAAATCTGGGGATTCTCATTCACCTTGAAAAGGCATCAGGAGGACGCTGAAACGCAGAAGTGCTTGTCACTGACATCTCACTTGGTCCCTGGACTCACTGCTGGAAGTCTCATTGCTCTAACAAGAAAGGATGCTCAATTTCCTTTGAGTCCCTCACGCATCTGCTGACAATTTGCAGCGTCACCTCTGTATCAACACGGAGCATGAGGTTCCTTGACATCTATCCATCTACCACAGAACTCTGGAGCAGCCACCTCACTTCCACCTGCAGTCTCCCCGCTAGTTGGGTCGAGCGCTTAAGGCCAGCCATTCATGGACACGGGTTACAGTTGTAATAATCCTTTCATCAATACCCAGCATGGAGCTCCCTGACACTTACCTGCTGGGCACGGAGTACTGGAGGTCATCCATCCACATTCACGGCTCTCTTCACTGTTACAATTGGATTATTGAAATAACATGCAGGTTTGATGTACCTGCCTGGAAGGTAACTTTGTAACCAGTGGTGTAACTAGGGTCTTTGGAGCCCAGGGCAAATTTAAGATTTGCGCCCCCCCTCCCCCCTCCCCATAGCAAAATAGGTTTTGCGCGCCTTTGGCGCACTGCAAAAATTGGGCGTGGTCAAACAACTAAAGGGGCATGGCTACGGAAAATGGGACGGGCCAACATGACACGCCACCAATTTCTTGTTAGTCTGGGAACATTCCTTTCTATTCCATATGCACCTTACCTATACGGTGGTTTCTCACAATGTGGAACCTCTGAAGAAATGCATCCTCCCTGGGTTGATGGCGTCTTCAGTCGGTATTCACTATTCATGCAGGTCACATCGTCCAGAAGATTCCTGTTTGTGTAAAAATATTAACAAGGTCATCATCATACGATAGCGGATCAACCAGACTCATTCCCCCTGTGTAACTTCCTGCCCCCTGCGTCTCTCAGCCACACCATCATCTCACTGCATCATCTCTTAGCCACACCATCATCTCCCTCCCTGTGTCATCTCTTCTTAGCCACACCATCGCCACCCTCCCGCGTCGTCTCAGCACACCATCACTGCTCCCCCTGCATCATCTCTCAGCACACTATCACTGCCCCCCCTTCGTTGTCTCTCAGCACACCATCACCGCACCCCTGCATTATCTCTCAGCACATCATCACTGCCCCCCCCGCGTCATTTCTCAGCACACCATCACTGCCCCCCTGCTTCATCTCTCATCACACCATCACCGCCCCCCTGCATTGTCTCTCAGCACATCATCACTGCCCCCCCTGCGTCGTCTCTCAGCACACCATCACTGCCCCCCCTGCTTCATCTCTCAGCACACCATCACCCCCCCAGTGTCAACTCTCAACACACCATCACCTCCCCCCTGCGTTTTTTCTAGGCACACACACACTGAAACATATACATACACACTGACATATACGTACACACACAGGCTGACACAGATACACACACTGACACACATACACACACACCATTCACCACAAATGCAGCCAGCCAAGTAAAAGTCACCCTTCCCTAACCCCCCCCCCGCGGAAGTACACCCCCCCTCCGACCCTGCTCCCTGCAAAAAAATAACATACTCTTACCTGGCTGACCTGGAGCAGAGAGAGTGCTGGGGACAGAGAATCACCCTGTCATAGTTACCTCCGGTGGCAGCTCTCAGTATAGAGAGAATGGGGAGACTGCCTGGGAGGGTCTGCGCCCTGCTGCTGCAGCTCCCCCTATGGTCCCCCAGCAGCACCAACAGGCACACTTGCCTGTTTCTTCTATTTTTAGTCCGGGAGCAATGGAGGTGCGGGGCTGGGTACGGTGTCCTGGCCAGCGGTGCCCCCCTCTGCTGGGCCTGCCACGGCACCAAGGGGCACGTGCCCCGCTTGCCCTGCTCTGGTTACATTACTGTTTGTAACTACTGTTACTTCACTGTTTGCAACTTATTTACTGTGCTGAATTGCTGGATGATACACAAAGTTACTCCTTAACTATTGCTATACAAAAAAGCAAGATGCTTCCAAAAGGGCTCATGATTATCTATTGACATTTAAGTGATTCCAGTTTGGGACATTTTAACACACTTTTAAAAATTGCTTTATCCTCATGATCTTCAATTATATGCTACTGAAGCTGCTACATGTTTTTTGATTACTTTACATGATACATTATTTAGTTATATGTGTTTTGTTTTATTAATTGTAATAAATACACAATTTTTACTATTATAATTCTCTGCATTGGTATGAGTGACCTTTACTAACGACTTTTAGAATCTGCGGTTGCTTTATCCTTTGGGTTAGGAATATTCACCGGGGTGCGACTGTTAGCTTTAGGCACTAAGGGGGGAGGTTATGTTTAGGCACCGGGGAGGGAGGGAGGGAGGTTAGGGTTAGGGTAGGGGTAGGGGATAGATTAGGAATACTTACCATGAGCCGTCAGGATGCTAACCTAGGCCCTCATTCAGACCCACTCGCAAGCGGGCGCACGTACGTTAGGCGTACGTACAAAATTATTTAAATTCAATGGCTCGCTCGTATTTTCGTTCGCATCTAAAATTCCTTCCCTAAACTCAGGCGACCCCTCCTCTAACTAACGAGCGTGCGAAATAGCGAGCGTACATCCCCGAAATGGCTTGAAGGGAACGCACGCACAAGTGAAACCGGAAGTGGCCTTGTCAGATGTCGATTACCTGCTCCTTTATTCTGCCTACCTCCCTCAATCGTATCATGCCAATCAATGTATCAATTAGCTCATTTTTTTTTTTTTCAACACAATGCAAGAAACTTTACTCTTGTCCGTGTTTGTGTTTACCCGCGGAATACGTACGGATGGAACATTCGCTTTTATTGTTCAAAAAACATGTGAACCACAATTAAACAATTGTTCTATTGCTGTGGATCCCCGCATATTTTCCGGGGTTCATTTCTTTATTTAAATTTGCAAACGCATGTCACTGCATCAAGCCTAGCATAACTCTCCAGAGATTTCTGGCCCTGTTGAACACATGACTCATACACTAACCAATAAAATTGCTCCTGTTAATTTGCAAAATACATTAGCCAATCAGAAATTTGGGCCACACTTTATCAAAAATGTTTTGTATGAAAAACTCCATTGCCATCATGAGAGCCTCCGCATTCACCAGGCGCGAGCTGCTGGTGCTTACGGAGGTGATGGATAGGCGGATCACCAGCCAGCCTCCACCCATCACCAACCGGCAGAAGCGCTCCGCGTATGCGGAGGCACGGTCCCGCCTGCGGTCGATGGGTTCACGCCGCAACATCGGGCAGCTTGAGCGCAGGTGGTCAGACCTGCAACGGCGAACGCCCCGCTTGCTGGCATGCTTTCGCATGCAGATCCTGGAAAGTAAGTGTTATGTATTGTGGTTTTCATGTTTGTGTTTGTGGGGCAAACTGCGTGTGCATGTTTTCCTGCCTGTCCTATTAATTATTTGTCCTCATATCTGCGTGTGCATGTTTTCCTGTCTGTCCTATTAATTATTTGTCCTCATATCTGCGTGTGCATGTTTTCCTGTCTGTCCTATTAATTATTTGTCCTCATATCTGCGTGTGCATGTTTTCCTGTCTGTCCTATTAATTATTTGTCCTCATATCTGCGTGTGCATGTTTTCCTGTCTGTCCTATTAATTATTTGTCCTCATATCTGCGTGTGCATGTTTTCCTGTCTGTCCTATTAATTATTTGTCCTCATATCTGCGTGTGCATGTTTTCCCTCTATTTCAGTTTTTTTCATTCTACTCCTTTTTGCATGTTTTTTGTTGCTGGTTTTTTTTTTTAATTTGGGCCCCGGATTTGCCCAGAAACTAACCTCAATTTGTTTGACATATTTTAGGAGGACAGCCAAGACTACGCCGTCACCGTCCGGCCAGACGGCGTTCCCGGCCACTATCCCCAACCCCCAGCCAACACTCCACCCCAAATATTTCCCCTATACCCCACTCCTCCCCAGCCTTCCCAGACCCTCTCCCGGAACTGTTGGGCCTCCTTCCCCTCCGTCCCACTTCCCCCTCTCCTCCACCCACCCCTCTTCCAATTACCCCCTCCCCGGAGTCCATCATTACCCCTCCCCGTTCTTTGGGGAATGAAGGCTCCTCCGAGGAGGAACATGGAGGGACTTCCGGAGCTCCCGTTTTGGCTCCCGGTATGTTTTTCTTTCTCATTTTTTTAAACCACAAACTGTTTGTATGTAATCATGTGTCGTGCCTTTATTCGTACTTGTTTGGTTTACTTTTGTTGATTTAGCAGTTTGCCTTTACCTCTTCCTGCTGATTTCAACATACACATATCACACCTGTGTGAATTTGTACATAGGCCTTGTATTTTTGCCAGCACCCCCTTTTTGTTTTGGTTTTTTTTTTTTTCGGTTTAGGAGTGATTTCGTTGTGTTTTGGTTTTTTTAATGTGGATTCCCTATTGTTTTATTAATCCACACACTTTTCTCACCCACAGAGGAACAGAGGCGTCGTCAACAATTGGAGGATTGTGTTGGCCAGATGCGGCAACATGTAATTGGCCTTCTTGTGGCCCTTGACCGGCTGTCTGGCATCCTTCGCCAGTAGTTTTTTTTTTTTTGATTCGTTTTGTAAATAAATTTTGTAGTTCTAATATACGTTCTGGCTCATTCTTTTTTTCTAAAACACAAATAGTTTTCCCTGACATAAGTAGACTGTTCCTGCACGGATTTCCATTTTTTAAAAGAGATGGTGCATACACACGATCAGATTTTTTCTTCAGATATGGACGATAACGATTTAAAAATCGTTCAGTCGTTCATATCTGATGGAAAATCGTTCATATCTGACATGCCTGAACGATGGACGATCAACGATGCGCGTTCCCGTTTGTCAGATAACGATATCTGACATCTGATGGGTTTGCAGTCAGACTTGGACGATTCCATTCATTTTAATGCAGTCAAAAATCGTTCAATCGTTCAAATCGTTCAAATCGTTCAAAACTTTGGTCAAATCGTCCAAATCGTTCAAATCGTTTAATCGTTCAGTCGTTCATCTGACAAATCTGACAAGTCTGACAAATCTGACCGTGATTGTATTTTGTATTTGTATGTTAAACAGCCACAAGAAACACATAACAGTAACAATGTCATTTCCCTTTTTGGGTGTAGTGTCAATTAGATATTTCGCCATTTTACAGGTTCCTAGTTGGTGTGCAAGCTGCTTAGGCCAATCTTCAAAATCCAAAGGTTTGGACAGGCTTCCTCTTGGTGTGGGTTGGGAACCTGCAAACATATTTCAGTTTACATCAACTGGTGTCAGTACTGGATTACCCCTTAGTCAATTGTAAGGTGTGTTAACCTGGTTCCACTTGCTGTTAACGTCCAAAAAAAGGAAGACCATTTCACTCTCCAAACATTTATTCACAACTTAAATGAGAAATCAAAGTGGTCAGTCCCAAAACCAAAAAACACTGATAATCTCAAATACAACACATACAAATAAAATATTTAATTTAAAAAAACAATCAAGAACTGGTTGACGAAGGACCATGCCAACATGATTCCACAAACATGGCGTTGCGATATGGGTTCCAGAATATATGGCCAAAATCACCAGATCCAGGTTTGGTAAGGGTAGCAGGAAGTAGTGAGCGTTGGAGTGGCAAAGATTATGTGAACAAACAGAAGATGGTGAAAAAATAAAAATAAATTAGATGTTCGCAAACAAACACAAACACATTAGGTATAAACACTGTTGTTTGGGTCAAACTTACCTAAAAAATCTGGCCACCACATCATCGCGTATGGCCCCCCCACATACTGACCTCCGACCAACCTCGGGGGGGCCATCCTCAGGTAAGGCATCCTCTGGCTGCATTGAGACACCACTCCTTATGGCGATGTTGTGAAATATCCCACACAGGACCACAATTTTCGACACCATATCCGGCAAATACATGAGCTCGCCACCAGAGCGGTGGAGGCATCTGAATCGGCCTTTTAAAAGGCCGATACAGCGCTCCACCACTTGCCTGGTGGCTGTAAGTGCGGAATTATACTCACTTTGTGGGCCTGGTGTGGGAGCCAAATAAGGAGTGAGCAGCCAGGACATGCAAGGGTATCCACTGTCTCCTGTGAAAAATAAGAGACAACATCAGGAACACTGTGTATCAAGCTTAACATTGTTATGTACTAAAGGTCTCCACTTACCCAGAAGCCACGCATCACCAGCTTGTAGGTTGGTTAATTTCTGCCATATCCCTGATTGCCGGATGACGAAGGAGTCATGTGCACTTCCTGGTAACTTAGCATTCAGGGACAGGATCTGGAGGGAGGCATCACATACCACCATTACATTCAGGGAGTGATAGTGTTTCCTGTTTCTAAATATTGCCTCCAGCCGTGCTGGAGGCTGAAGTGGTATGTGAGTACCATCCACAACCCCTATGATGTGTGGGAAGCCAGCTATTTGGTAAAAATTGGCCTTGGCCACACTAAGGGCACCCATATCCAAAGGCATTTGAATAAAATGATGGAGGTGCTTGAAAAGTGCCTCCATCACTGCCCTCAGGATCCGGGAAAAGGAGGATTGGGAGATGCCCGCCACTCTTCCAACCGTTGTTTGAAACGATCCTGAGGCACAGAAATGTAACACCGCCATAAATTGCGTCAGTGGTGGTATTGCTGTTGGACTGTCAATTTGCCGCTCAAGATCACTTTCTATTAATGAGAGAGTGTCTATGATGATTTTGGGAGGTAGACGGTAGCGTCTTAAAACCTCATCATCGGGCATTCCAAAAAGGGTGACACGTGTTCGAAATATCTGGGGCCTTGCATGCCTACGATGCCTACGCCTGGGATGAGATTGAGGTTGGTCGGCTTCCGGGAGCATGGCCAGAACAATCCTCCCCAGATCAACCTGAAATTTCAAAATTTTAAAGTAAGGCTTTTGACCCACCCCAAAACTATATTAAAACAACTTAGCTTGATGATTGCATCCATTGCTGCTTACATGCCGGGGTATTGTCATGATACGTCCAAACTGAAAATAAACAACAAAATTACTTGACACATTTCACTCTGTGCATTTTTGTGGATACATTTTGTGCTAGACCAAAGTTCAAATATGCCAAACACCCATTTAGCAAAACCGCAAAGCGACATTTAACACAGTACATCAAAACGGGTCGAAATGTTGGCTCAAAAAGCGAAAGCTAAACCATCAAAAAGTTAGAATGATTATTAAGCTGTTTAAAATGTGCTAATTAGTTCGCTAATACAAGTCACAAGAGTAACTACTAAAAATGCGCTAATTAGTTCGCTAATACAAGTCACAAGAGTAACTACTAAAAATGCGCTAATTAGTTCGCTAATACAAGTCACAAGAGTAACTACTAAAAATGCGCTAGTTAGTTCGCTAATACAAGTCACAAGAGTAACTACTAAAAATGCGCTAATTAGTTCGCTAATACAAGTCACAAGAGTAACTACTAAAAATGCGCTAATTAGTTCGCTAATACAAGATAAAAAATGGACTTACCAAGAGCAAATATCTAAGATGCAAAATCAAAAGGTCTTTGGGGTCGAAAAAAAACAAAATCTAAAATAGAATAAATTAGGTATCCAAAAATTACAAAATATACGAAACACAATGAAACAACAATTGAACAAAAGTTAGACTTCACAAAACTTACCAAATCAACAAACGAGGTCCCAAAAATATAAACCAACAAAGATAACGGAAAAAAAAACGCAAATCTAACCAACACACGATTCTCCAACCTCCAACTCCTTTCTACACAATCAATACACTCCAGCCAAGATAGCCTCCAACAATCCAAAAACGCCACCTCGACTTGAGACACACCAAGCCATAAATAGTGTTTCGTTTCCCGCACAAATTAAGGAGGGATCATAGGGCCGCACAATCAATGATGCGGCCGCAAAATAAGGACGCATGTATAAATACGTCACGAAAACACATTCAAATTCTGGTGTATTTCTTGTTTGGACCGCAGACATGGCGACAGACCAGGGAAAAAATGCCCAAGAGTCAGGCGGTAAGTCTTTCATGCATTTTCTATCAACGATTAATTTGAACCATAAGATGAGGCAAGTTGTGATTTTGTGAATTCTGTAAATTTACACAAATAGGTGAGGAGGATGACATGGAAGAGGCTGCTGGGCCCAGTATTCCGGCCAAAGCGGCCAAAAAAAAAAGGCAGCCACATTTCACAAGAAAGGAGATGGAGGTTTTGATCCAGAAGTGTGTGGACATCCTGCCACAGGCAGACAGGAATATGAGTCTAAGCCAGAAGTGGAGAATGTGGGAAGAGGTAGCCGTTGCTGTCAATACGGTGGGTGATTATGTCCGTCTAGCCCGGGATGTCAAACGGCGGTAAGTAAACCCTTGCCCCCCCTAAAAACAAACCCCATTTTAAACCAAAGGATAATGGCTTCCATTTTTCCCCACAGATGGGGCGACTTCAAATATCGCCTAAAGCAAAAACTCGCGGACAGGGCTAGGCATGCAAGGGGGACAGGTGGGGGTCCCACCCCTGTGTCATTGGAGTTGACCGATTTAGAAGAGCTGGCACAGGGGTGTGTGCAGCCTCTGGAGGTGTTTGGCGTGTCCAACATGGATACGGACATGCCAGACTTTGCGGCTCCTCATGTTGGCCCAGGTAAGTATTGTGATGTCACCAACTCTGAAATGCTATTGTGCCAATATGTAGATTCTAATGTGACTCTTTTCTCATTTTTCAAACAGAGACACAGGCGGATGAGTCTGCTCCAGAGGGAAGCCTTGGCCGCAGAATTTCTGCTGGCTCTGCAGGGGAGGAACCAGTACATCCGGCTGAGGACCCTGCAGAAGCCAGTCCAGGGCGTGCCCCCTCGCAGGCAGTGGGCCTCCTCACAGAACTCAATTTCAAATCGGATTTCCATACGGAGATTCTGCAGAGGATGGACGCCAGTCTGCTACGGGTGGCTGAGGCCCTGGAGCAAAATGCTGCGGCCAACGTGACCATTGGTCAGGCCCTGGCGGAAAATACCAGGGCCAACATCCGCATCGCCGATGCCCTGGAGCAGCTCGTTCGCCAGCACATGGTGGAGCCGACCTCCCTTCCTGCCGGAACATCAGGATCCTCCACCTCTGGCACAACATCAGCCAATCCTCCAAATGTGCCTAGCCCTGTGCCTAGTCCAGAGGCCACAACATCTGCCTCTGGACAGGCCAGCCCGATGGCATCCCGGATCCGGTCTGGCGCCCACCCTCCCCCATCCAAACGGGCGAAAAAACGATGACAGCAATGGCGACTTTTCCCACACTCCTTCTGTGCTTGGCTCATATTCCTTTCTGGTCAAAACTTCCCTCTCCTTTCTTGTGAAATGTTTTTAAGTTATTTTTGTACGTTTATGTTATCAGTTATTGTTTTTTTTTTTTATAAAAAGTATCTTTGGCAGAAAAACTAAAAAAAAATATTATGCCAATTGGTTTGTGTTTAAACAATAAATTTATGAAAAAAATCAGACATTGTATTGTGACATTATTGGACAAATGGGTTACATTTAATCCTGGCCCTAAAGGCAAAAAAGGACACCAAAAACCATTTCATTTGTCTAAAAAAAAGGCCTCTTGAAGGAACGTTTAAAAAAACACATAACGATGCAAATTGCACATTAAAAAAAAAAAGGGGGAGCTAATTAAAACATGATGACATTATTGTCACAATAGGCCATAAACAACAAATTGAGGCCAAAAAAACCCCCAAAAAATGTACGCCAATTGATTGTGTAATCCTGACATTAGCAGGTATGATTTCCACCTGCGTACGGTTTTGTGCTATCCCAATAAACTGCTTTCCAAACACATACCAAGCCGGTTTTCAATACAACACTAATTGCTTTTGTGACCACCCGCGATTAATCGCTGCAACATCGTGGAGTCCCGGGACGGAGGAGAAGGCCATCGCCAATGTGGTCGAGTAATCGCCAATGTGGTCGAGTAATCTAAACTGTGCGAGCATTTTGAAGGGAAAGAGGATGTTCCAGTGACGTATGTGACGGTCCGAACACATTTTACGCTCGCATCTGCTAATGTATGTACGCCCCAAAAACGCCTCGCCACGCCTGCGTTTTTCCATCTCCACCCCCGTCAACACCCAAAAACGCCCTGTTCTGTCAATCACATTTGACATGTCACTTCCTGTACGCTATTTTAGGAACGACAGATAAAAAGCTCGCAATCTGCCGTACGCACATGCGCAGTGTAACACCGACGCATGCGTGGTTAGTCAACATCGGAACGCAACGAGCGTACTGCTGTTTACGAGTGGCTCTGAATGAGGGCCCTAGTCAGGATGTCGGCATCAGGATTCTGATGGCCGGCATCCCGTACCCAACCCGGAGGCAAAACAACAGTCAGCAACCTCCTACACTTGGAGCAGCTTTAAGAGGCACACCAAACGTACCTGCTGGGACCAATATGTTAGTTCCAGGCTTAAATATAGGCCTCAGTATTTTATAATAAGGGGTAGATACAATTAAGAATGGAAGCTGATGGGACCCGCTGATTTTGAGCAGAATCAGCCTACCATAACAGATAGAAAATGCATTCAATTGAGTCTGGGTCTGATTCAGAGATGGACACTAATGCAATTTCCACGCAGGTTGTTTGATTATTTGCGCATGCGCATAAGTCGCACTGCGCATGGGAGTGGTAATGGGGAGTGGGCAGGAAAATGCAGGCGTGCATGTCTGTTTAAACGCCGTTACATGGCCGTGCATAAATTAGCCACTGCTATTGCATAAGCAGCTCTACCCAAGGCTGCGGCAGGTCAGACCTGCCACAACGGTAAGATGGCCGCCGATGTTACTGATATTTACACAGGTATGCATCGTCCCACGCAGGTAAAAAGGAAGCAGTGGGCGTCTTTATGCTCAGGTGATCTTTGCAGACATTAGCATATTTTCCCTACTGCGTTGCGTATGAAATCGCAGCTGCAATCACATTAGCGTCAATCTCTGAATCAGGCCCTCTGCCTATAATCATCGGTCTAGCCAACTTCCAACAACTCTCTGATCCTGCATCTCTAACTGCTCCCCCACTTTTTAGTGTGTGGTATGGAATGGAATACGTAATTTCAATAAAAAATATGAGTAATGTCTATTTATTGGCCCTATTATCAATAATTATGCCCAGACATACACATGCTATATACAAGGCCGGTGCTAGGCTGTTTCAGCACCCCCCTGCAAACTATACATTTTTGCCCTCCTACAGATATGTCCTCTTGACATGTCTCTTTACAATACACTTATTCGGATTTTTATTTTACTCTTAGGGGTATATTTACTAAAGTATGGATTTACAAATGTAGAGGTATATGCATATAGTCACATGGATCATTGTGCCTTATAACCAATGCAGGGAAATGATACTAAGGATCACATTTGATTGTATATATCTCTGGGGATTTTTTTATATGCCAATTTCATAATGGGGGTAATGTGCAATCAGGGAGATTACTAGACTCTTCAGGAAGTCAGGGAAATTACTGATATTTCAGGGAGTCTCACCTACAATCAGGGAGAGTTGGCAAGTATGTGGGATATTTATTTATTTATCTATCTGCACACATTTATAGAACACCTATACTGACATTCAGAACACTCCAACAGGATAGATTTGGACACCAATCCTCTTATACCATATTCATGCA
Source organism: Taudactylus pleione (assembly GCA_031769625.1). NCBI lineage: Eukaryota > Metazoa > Chordata > Amphibia > Anura > Myobatrachidae > Taudactylus > Taudactylus pleione. The sequence goes on from JAUIMM010001124.1 coordinate 1,017,330, forward strand.
CTTAATTTGAGAGCTCCTTGACACTTACATTATCCATTATTCTAAATCACACATTTCTTAGGATTTGAACCCATCACCTACTGTATCACATTTACAGCAGGAAGTCTCTTGTATGTACAGGAATATATATGCATATTCAGTCACAACCTTCTTTATTTAACACATTTCTCAATTCTGCTATACCTGGGTTTCAAACCTATCACCTTGTACATTGCAGTCAGACACTGCAGTTGATTACTGGAAATATGTAATCATATACTTCTGTTATTCTGCAGGTTACTTTACTTAAAGCCACTGGACTATGTATACTTTTAATTAACAAGAATTCCAGGTGCTTCAGGCACTGCTCAGAATCGGTTCTACTTTAGTTATTCTGGAGTTTACTTTACATTACCTAAGGCTGCTGAAATATGAATACCTCCAAAATAACAAGACTTCTCTGTTGCTTCAGTCATCTTCCTAAACCGGTTATGCCTGTTAATTTGCAGATTATATACCCTAAAGCTGGGTATACACTTGGCGATATACAGGCAGTTAAATTGAACGCCAGATAAATCGCGAGTGTGTACCCCCTATATGTCTGAACAACATCGTTCAGACATATTGTATCAGCTGTGGAGCACTGCCTATAGCCGATATATCAGCGCATCTGGCTGTGTGTGCAGGTGGCCCGCTGACCACCTGTACACTTGCTGCAGAGACTGATATTATAGCAGTGTGGACAAATTCATATGCACGTCTAGCTGTGATGCCAGGACAACATTTCCAGCAGCCAATTAGTAAGTGTGTATACTTACCTGAATCAGCCGCTCGGTCAGCGCAATGTCCAGTGGGTCGTCAAGTCGACCAACTGTGTACCCAGCATAAGGCTACTGGAATATTTGTGCCTTCATGTGACAAGAAATCAGTGGCTTCAGTCAACATTCGGTTATCAAGGAAACACTTACCACGAACTAATGATTTATGCAGAACAAAATAATTGTCTTGCAGCAACATAGGCTCCCTTATTGCTTTAGGCAACATTCTCAGTTGTTTTCAAAGTTTAAGTAAATACATTCAAGAGATTTTAGTTGTCATTTACTAACAATACTTCAGTTTCATATCTGAAATGTACTATACACAGAAAAATGTATTTATGAATGACAGTGAGTGTCCTCAGCACAGCTTCTTATTTGCACAAACTTTGCTGCCTAGGGCATTTTATGATTAATGGTATCACCTCTGGCCAGGGACGTAGCAAAATCTCCACAGGGGCCCACCCGGGACAAATTATTTTGAAGTTTATCCATTTTGATTGTAAATGATCTAATATTTCCACTATCTGCCTACTTAGCTGACATACAGCATTACATGAATGGTTATTAGCATATAATAAGTATTATAAATAGAATTTTTTTTTTTTTTGAAATGATCTAGTCACCATAATCCTAATTGTTTTTGATATAACGTGGTATACAAGAAGGCTATGATTCAAATGAATCGGAGACAGAGCCAACCAGGCCATTGCCAGCAAATGTCCTGCAGCAGCACTTTGGTGACAATAAAAAAGCTGGGGCTCAGGAGAGGGCAATGTAACTCGGTGCAGGGAGAGGGCCAGACCACAGAAAAGATCTGGGCCCTAAAAGCAGTCGCAGTCCCTACACCTACTGTTATGTGCCACGGCTCTAATGCTCGGCGGCTCCCGGCCATTACCAGGCAACCGTGACAACGCACCTCGCCGGCCGATGGCCCAGACTTCCGTAAGTGACAGGGACTCCTGGTGGCAGCAGGGTGTTCTGGTCCTGGCTTTTACCTAGAAGATGGGATGTTGTTGTACGTGCAGAATCATAGCGGCACTGGTTCTTTCATTAGTGGGCTGGTCTCTCTATGTTATAAGGCCTCCACCCATGCTACTTAGTGCTGGGTATAGCTTCTGCTTTGAGTTAGGCTACTGACCCTGGTGTATTCAGTTCTGTTGGATGCCTGTGTTGCTGTGCACCTAGCCGGTCTGATCTATGGTTTCATGCTTCCTGTAAAACATCTGCTTCCAAGTATTACTTTACTTACTTTTGGAACCATGACAATTGTTTGCCATCATCTGTTACTAGTTCCTGCTGTTATTATCTACACCTCATGTTTCTTGCAAACATCTACTGCCAAGTATCACCTTACTTTTGGTACCGTGAAAATTGTTTGCGATCACCTGTTAGTCAGCTGTTACTAGTTCCTGCTGTTATTATCTACACACGTTGGATCATTAACCTCATGGTATTGCATATGCTTTTCTATTATTCCAGCCTTGTTCATGTAATCACCAGTCATTTGTTTAAACTTCTACTACTCTGAGTTTAGGACCTGGCAGCATCTCAGTACCAATGAGAGTAATAAGGGAATAAAGGCAGTTGATATAGGCAGAAGTCCCCAACTATTGGTTCAAGAGTGTTTATGCAACATAGGCAGGTGTTTCATAACAGCTACACCCTTGCCTGTCATATTGACTCCTGTGTGCCAAAAATAAATATAGGCATTAAATACTGTGGCACAATTTGCCTAAACTTTGTGAATTTGATAATAGCTGTTCATTTAATTCCTCCCCAAATATAAAACTGCTGCAAACTTCAAAGATTAAATACAAGCGCATTATGCTCTTATGAATGCTGATATTTTTCATAGTAAAAGATCAGGTTTTATTCAGTACTCCAAGACCCCTATTTATCAAACATTATTTGTGGGATATTTCCCAAAAAACGCAAATATTAAGTTTCCCCTGAATGTACCAAGGAGGGACTGCATTTCCAACAGCAGCCACAGCCCCTAAAGGATAACACCATCTTCAGATGGCCTCATCCTACAGTAGCCCATGGGCCACTAATTGGCACATTCTTATGGAGACGGAGTCTCAGACTTGTTCTCTGCCGCTTCCTAGTGATGCATGTGCCGCCTGGAGACCTGAACTTGGAAGCAGTGTGATAGCATTACGCTTTCAAGCTGTTTCCAGTTCTTCGCCAGGACAGGGACTTAGCGGAGTCCATCTCCTGGTAAGAGATTGTTAGTAAATGTGCGTGAAAATATTAGTTTGCACTAAAAATATTTATCACATCCCCATTAGGAATTGCTTGCAGCCAGGTTGAAGATTCATGCAACTCAATTTACAGATGTGGAAACACAAATGTTCAGATGCATCTTTACACATCTTTTTATGGCATATTTATGGTGTGCACAGAATAACCGATATTCCAAATACAATGCAAAATAAAAAGCACCAGAATCACCTACTGAATATCAAAATTACATTTTATTCAAGTCAATAATTACACAATTATTCAACATGAAGGAGTTTTATCAGCATATTATAATTCAGCTGTATACATTTTCCTTACTAATTTAAATTAGCTTTATTACATCTTTAACCATCTCACCGATGCCATCGAAGATCTCATGTATGGGGCTATTACACATGAAAGCGCTGGTAGTGACCAGTTTATTTTTCGTGTCCACATGAACTTCATTGACCTGTTTGTTGACATGTTTACAGCCAAGTTGTGTAATGGCTCCAGCTGTCCCAGCATGGGGCCACCTGCGGAACAGACAAATGACAGGAGGTTACAATGGTGATTAAATGACAGTGTAAAGTACAATACAAATGTCTTCCACAGTCCCAGGGTTTATTTTTTACTTATTTATTATCTTGGTTCCTTATAGATAATGACTTCTAGCATATCAGAGATAGGGATCCTGTGGGTGTCTGGCTACCAGGTTGTATAGGGAGTTATTGCTCCACATCCAGCAGAGCCACATGGTGATTACCTCTGATCTATATTACATGTTCTAATTCAAAGAGGGAGGGGGGGGGCAGTGCATTTGCCTCCTTCCTAATCTAGCAATACCGACCAAGCCAGGCCATCGGCCTATTTAACATAAGTGCCAGATAGCCAGTCCGCTCTCTGCGTGGGGATAAACACTTGATAGGTTTCCAGAATTATGTGATGGCACAAGTCCTACTAGCGTCCACCTAGTGTATCAGTTATAGTAACATTAGTGTCTGCTTGTTTGTGTATATAATATAGTACAGATTTACAATAGCCAAAAACCTACCAAATATAAAAAGGGAATTATGGCCTTTTAGCCACACACATTGCCCTGTAATCTAGCACATGGCTGGAACATACTTTTCACATTCTGTATCGCAGCCAACGGTGACTTCACACCCAGGGAGCAGTTTTGCAGCCAGCACAGGGGAGATACAGCACAGGCCAATGGGCTTCTTAGCAGCATGAAATCCTTTAATCGTTTCTTCAATAGCTTCTATAACAGAACAGTCCTTCCCTTCCACTGCCCAGGTAGAGAGATTCTTAGCTACTCCGAAACCTCCTGGGTAAGGATGAACAGAGAAGACCGAATGAACAATTCTCCTCATCACATACATTTATCTTACTTACTATGGTTTGTACAGATACACAGAATATGCATCTATCACTGTACCTGGTATGATGAGTGCATCATATTCACTGACTGTCAGATGTGTAAGGTCCTTAATGTTTCCTCTTGCGATCCGCGCACTCTCTGTGAGCACATTACGGGTTTCCTCAGTGGGCTGTCCTTTCACATGGTCCACAACATGCATCTGGTCTATATTGGGTGCGAAAACCACATACTGCGGGAGGAAAACAGAGAGATCTCCTGATTACACTAAGAATACACACACAGTAACATCACAGGCAAACACACCGCAACATGGGTAAGCTCATAACAATCATATACAGGGTAGAGTTGTATTGCTCTGAGAGAAGCACTGAAGGCCCATTAGGGTACTCAGAAAAAAGAGCACAGTGTAACAAGACAGTAACTGATGTAGAGGACTTATGTTGCTATATTGCAGCAGATATTGGTAACTTGCAGCCAAAACAGAAACTGATAGTTATAGTTGGTACATGCAGTTGGAAGGTCGTCGTCACACTATCATACCTTCCCCTACACATGCTGTAATGTCCATGTCCCCAGACACCTAGATGTGATGCGGAATTGGGCAGCAGACTCCCCTCCCATCCATGGGTGTAACTACCATAGGTGCAAGGTGTGCAGCTGCTATGGGGCCCAGAGCTGAGGGGGGCCCCATCTTCCTTGTCAAAGTTACACATGTTCTATACATTTCTCACAATTGGGTGGTACATAGGGGCCCTACAAACACCTAATTATGCCCCTGCTCCCATCTATGTAACATTACACTGTAGAATCTCATGAGTTTTAAGTTATATCATAACTCTCCAGAGAAAACATGACAGTATCTAGTAGTTACTGAATTTTGGGAAAGATAAAGACAGATGGTTACATATACAGTGTTCTAAAGTCATTATGTATTACTTCTATATGCATGGTTAGGGTGTCAGCTGGCTTATTCACGGTGATAGTTTCTAACAGAGGGAGAGGGAGAGAATTTATTTTTTAGTGCTGCCCATTTCCTACTTGAGACAGATAAAATAAACACCATTACCATGGAAAGTGTGGGAATCACAGAGTACCTACCAGGTAAACAGAGGCAAAACGTTTTACAGTACAGTATGTACATAATTACAGCTGCCAGTCACAGAGGTAACAAGTCCTCTAAGTACTGTATGGTACCATGGCTGCCAAGTCAGCCAGACCCTTATTGTAACACATAATATTGTATAATTTCCACCAAAAAAAAAAAAGTCATGTCTCATCAGTTGGGTTTGATTTATAAATGGCATATTTTGTTATTGCAGCAACATAATAAGAATCAGTGAATAAGAATGAAAAAATTACAATGTAGCAGAGATATGTGGGCAAACTAATAATACAGGAAAGGTGGTAATAATACGGCAGGTTAGAGAACTGACTGACTGATTGCTGTAACTATTACTGTAGAACAGTGATTCCCAACCGCGGTCCTCAAGGCACACTAACAGTCCTGGTTTTAGTGATATCCATGCTTAAGCACAGATGGTTAAATCAAAATAACTAAGGTACTAATTAAGTTGCCTGTGCTCAAGTATGGCTATCCTTAAAACCTGGACTGTTAGTGTGCCTTGAGGACCATGGTTGGGAACCTCTGCTGTAGAATATATTACAGAACTTGCTGGTCTGCACAAGGGTGTATGCAGGTAAATGGATTTCAAACATGAAACAACAAGGTAAGCTACTACAATGACTAATAATATTATTTAGATAAACATTCTTATTAAATTGTGCCAGGACTATAGTTACACTGTATGTTACACTAAACATTGTAAACGAAGACATTTGTTATTCTTAATCTATTTGTAAAACTGGTACATTATAAAGTGCCCTCTGCTATATGACCGTGTATACAGCAGATGTAAGAAGGGCAGTCTGTAACATGTCACTGATATTACAGCATCTTGCACAATAATTACTTCTAGCATAATGAAGAAACACAAGTACGTGTATACAGCCTCCATTGTATAAGACCCTGTAATAGTAATAACTTCCATGTGCTCTGTGCAGTGAAACACTGATATATCTCACCTGATAGCCAGCTCTGCTCAGATGCACAAACACAGCAGAGGACTCGTGGATCTCACTCCCATCATACACCCCGCAGCCAGAGAGGATCACTGCCACCTTCTTGGACATGATGATTGCAGCACACTGGTGTCACACTGGCAGCAGGAGCCTGGAATACCTGATAGTAGTAGCAGCTGCTGGAGAGAGAGAGAGACTGCTGATGTTGAGAGCTGTGTGTGACCCCGGCACTTTTATACACAGAGAGGGGGCGTGTCTAGGGGAGGAGCCTACAGACAGGGAAGTGCTGCCAGCAATTATTCCACTGTAATCATCTAACTAGAGCTTGGGGCTTTCCCACTCTATGTGGCTCACCTAGGGAGTGTATTCCAGACCTATTTCATTAGTTTTCCCTAGTTTTAACATTTGAAAATATATTGCAACAGGTCATGTATTCTAATGGTAAAAGGGTTGCGGGCTAGATAGCCTTCAGCTGCAGGACCCTGACTTCATCAGTTACCATACACGCAGACATACAGGGGTATTCAATATGGGAGCGAAAACTCAGTTTTTGCGTTAATATCGCACCTATGACGTCATTATCGCAGGTTTTAGTTTTACACTGTATTCAATTTCTAAAGCTGCATACACACACAACGATTTAGTTAATGAACGATTTTAGTAAACGATTTTCTCCCTTGAAAAAATGAACTAAAATCGTTTACTAAAGTTGTTCATTTACTATGTTCATTTAAATGTAATGAACGATTTTTTAGAACTACAAACGATTTTTTCATATTCCATTACTGAAAATCGTTGAGTTGACAAGTCTGACTGAACTACAAACTACAAACGTGAACACACATGAACGAAAATCGTTCATCGTTTGACTCAGAAAGTGAACGATTTTTACAAACAATTATCGTTAAACGATATCGTTTAATGATACTCGTTCAAAAAATCGTTGTGTGTGTATGCACCTAAAGACTTTTCGCAGGTTCGAAAAGTCTTTGAAAAAAAACGGGGATAACTTTTCACCACTGAATAGGTGGCGAAAAAAAGTGCAGAATTGGGATTTAGGGGTGCAGGTTTAAAAAAATAGCCTGCACCCTTCAGAATGACCCCTTGAAACGATCTGTGTCAAAAAAAAATAAAAAATCGGGACACCCCAAAAAAAGCACTTTGAATTTGGAGGCCAAAAAAAAAAAATGTTGGGGAACAAAGTTAAAAAATAGCGAACTTGACTCTGGGGGGGTCCCCAAGTATGCCCCAGGTGTTTTTTTCCATTGCAGCTCCTTGCGGCAGGTGGGTTTTTCACGATTTTTTCAAGTCTCTTTAGCAACTTTAAAATATACTGACCCCCATTTTCAAGTACCACAAATTTTCTGGGCATAGTTATTTTTCCCCCAAAAAAAATCTAAATGCTCTTCTGCACCACTTTCTTCAAAGTCGCATTTATGCACTTGCCGCGACTATTAGAACCCTGACTTCCTTCAGGAGTTAAAAATGGGGGTACCCATAGTGATCCCCCATGTCTAGACATCATTTGGGGGGTCCCTAGAATATTTCCCGAAAATTCCCGTTTTTGTTAACCTGTAAAAAAAAGTTGAAAAAATGTACAAAAAAAATGACATAAGGTACCCCCCCAGAAGCAAAACCAGCCCCAGGCTTGTCAGCCAGTGGTGGTTTCTAAAAATACGGGGAACAAAAAGTGTAGGGTTCCACCGTATTTTAGAAACCAACCCAAGGCTGCAGGGACTAGTGCTGGTTTTAAATATAGGGGCAAAAACGACGTGGGGTACCCCCTATATTTAAGACCAGCACCAGACCCAACCAACCGGGGTGTAATGCCACAGCCCGGAGTCCCAATCACCGGGGCTCCAGGTCCAAAGCATTACACCCCAAGTCGGTCAGCGCAAGCCGGTGATCTCGGGGGAGTCGGGGACCCCCCAAAAAAGGGTCCCCCCTCTCCCGATCACCACAGGCTTACGCTGAAGCCTGGGGCTCATCCCCATACCCCTGGAGAGGTGGGTATGGGGGTAATAGGGGGGCCAAATAATGTAACACTATTGTAATTTACAGTGGAACTACAAGTGCCAGCATGCCTGCCATTTTGCACTTGTGGAACTACAAGTGCCAGCAGACATGCGGCACCTGTAATTTCACTGTAAAATAAATAGTTAAAAAAAGACAATACACACACACCGTGCCCAGTATAAGTTTATTAAACACACCTACCCATTCTCACATACTTACCTATACCAGATATTCGGTCCCCTTGTCAAGTAGAAATCCATGGTACCGGGCCCTGCAAGAAAGATTTCATACTCACCTACATCCAGCGCTGGTCTCCGCAGTAATCCATGGGTGTTTTAAAACAAAAAAACGAGTTACCCGATCCACGGAACACAGCTATCGGTATGTGTGTTGCCACACATACAGATAGCTCCCGAATGCCTGCTATCGGCACTTCACGGGGGCATTGCAGTCCCATCAGCCAATCAGCGGCAGCGCTGACTGTAGAGCGCCTGCTGATTGGCTCCAGCAACTGACAGTTCCCACGTGGGCGAGTCACACCACGTGGGAACTGTCAGTTGCCAGAGCCAATCAGCAGGTGATTGAGTCTCCGGGCTGTGGCATTACACCCCGGTCGGTTGGGTCTGGTGCTGGTCTTAAATATAGGGGGTACCCCACGTCGTTTTTGCCCCCTATATTTAAAACCAGCACTAGTCCCTGCAGCCTGGTGTTGGTTTCTAAAATACGGTGGAACCCTACACATTTTGTTCCCCGAATTTTTAGAAACCACCACTGGCTGGCAAGCCTGGGGCTGGTTTGGCTATTGGGGGGGGACCTTATGTCATTTTTTTTCTAAATTTTTACAGATTTTTTTTACAGGTTAACAAAAACGGGAATTTTTGGGAATTATTCTAGGGACGCCCCTAATGATGTCTAGACATGGGGAATCACTATGGGTACCCCCATTTTTAACTACTGAAGGAAGTCGGGGTTTCTAATAGCCGCGGCAGGAAAAAACACCTGGCAAAGCTATTTAAAAATCCAAATTTCTTTTGCAGGCAAAAACGGGGTTACCCATAGTGATCCCCCATGTCTGGACATCTTTAGGGGGGTCCCAGGCATATTTCCCGAAAATTCCCATTTTTTTCCTTAAATGGGGTCAAGGGTCATTTTTAAAAAAAACAGGGATAATTTAATTTATCAAATCACTATAGCAAGTGAAAAAAAATGCAGAATAGGGGTTTGGGGGTGTAGGCTTATAAAAAATAGCCTGTAGTTTTGGGAATGTCCCCTTAAAAGTAAATGTAAAAAAAAAATGTCCCAAAAAAAATCGGGACACCCTTAAAAAAAAAAAAAATGTTGGAGTTAAAAAAAAAAAATTAGGTAAAAAAATTACCAAACTAACGAAATTATTTCTGGTGGGGTCCCCAAGTATGGGGCAGGTGTTTTATTCATTGCGCAAGGTGCATTTTTGCTGAATTTTTAAAAATTACCTTTAGGGACTTAAAAATATGCTAGTACCCATTTTCATGTACCCCAAATTTGATGGGACCACTTAAAAAAACAAAAAAAAAAAACCTAAGTGCTCTTCTGCATCACTTCTTCAATGTCGGGGAAAAAAACACCTGCGCGGCTATTTAAAAACACAGACTTTCTTCTGCAGGCAAAAACGGGGGTATCCACAGTGATCCCTGAGGTCTGGACATCATTAGGGGGCTCCTACAATTATTTCCAGAAAATTCCAGTTTTTTTCCGCCGATCCAAGTATCGCCGGGTCCCGTTTTCGACGATTTCAAATTGAATACGGGGATAAGCGGGAGCACGCCCGATACTTTTTCGCTGGCAAAACCTCCGATGTGCGGCAAAAACCTCGCTGGCGAGGTTAACGTTTCATATTGAATACCCCTCATAGAGTGGGAAGAGTAACCTGTGGCAAGCAAAGCGAACCACCGTGCCCAAAGCGTGGCGAGAGAAGCGAGCCCGCGAAGATACAAATTTCTACTATAGGTGGCCGGATAGTACTATCTATAGTTGAGACAAAATAACAGCGCTGTCAGGGCATGGAACCGCACTTCCGCCCTCACTCGACGTCATGCCCGGGTCCTTTAGCTGAAGGGGAAATAGGATCAACCATGGTAAAAGACAGGGCTTAAAGTGGTCCTAGAGAGGTGGTGGAACTCATCACCTTCTGCCCCCTCCCCGTATTAAGCTGCGCTACTCTGAGATTGTGCCTTGCTACTGCCAGAGACACAACTAGGGTTTATGACGCCCAGGGCAAATAAAAATAATCACTCCTTGTAAATATGCCTGGGATGAATACCACATACACACACCGACACTGTTGTATATAGAAACATTTATAGTGAATAGCAGGGGGCTGCTTAGGACCTTAGGATCATGTAACCTGGATAGTATATAAAAAATCACAATATGTATGTATAGTATATACAATACACAAAAAACACAATATAAATATATTAATACAATAAAAGTCTAAAGGTATATTCCAGGAAGTTTTATAAAAAAAAAACCCTGTAAATACAGGAAAGTGCATTTAGAGCTTGAGTTTAGGTGTGGATCGGTTTCAATTGCGGAAGACAAACAATTGTATTATTCAAACATTTGCATGTGTGTTGTTTGTAATCCGACAAAAAAGAGAAAATGTTCACTAGGTTTGTGAAGAACGTCAATTGATTGTATTCCAAAATGTTTGGATAACCAAACCAATTCTGGCAGTAGCGTTCGCTGTTATAAAATGACTCTGCTTAGTAGCATTTAAATAGTGGCAATTGAATATACAGCGGCTGAAATGTTAATCTATCTTGCAGGTATAAGTTGAGGTAGTGATGTCTATTGAAAAATTAGCTCACCCACTTTGTCGTTAGACATCGGCATCTGTGAATTATTCCCTCGTCAGGCTGAGTCCCACAGTGACCTATAGATGGATCAGTGTAAGGATAAACTGATGGATATAGACAGTATATCGTATATTCCTTTATTGGTGAGATATTGGGCTGCTTGATCGTCTAAGGGGCTGCCGCGTCTATGATATGCTGGGTCTCACAGCAAGATCTCTTGTAGGAGAATGTAGGAATAGGTGGTCGGTATGGTTTCAGATGTGTGGGAGCGCTGACCAGCTCTGCTGCTGTCCTGCAACTCGTTAGCGTGTGCGGTGGGGAGTAGATCTATTCCTGGTAGCCGGGCAAGTGTTAATCAGCCTTGTGCTGTGGTAAGTTGCCTCTGTTTCTAAAGGTTGCTCAACGCGTTTCTGTGTGTTTACACACCTTCATCAGAAACGCGTTGTGGGTGATCCAGTTCAGCACCTTCTCCTCTGGGTACGAAGGGGTGCGAGGTTCAGAACCTTCTTTCTCCAATGGGTAGATGGACAAACTATGTCCTGTCTGACAGCCAGTGAGAGCTGTGAGGGGAGGAGTGGGGCAGGGCCTCCCTGCAGCTTTCTACTGAGTCTGTGTTAGGTGGACAATAGCAGCATTATTTAATAGCTATATAGATATATTACTAAAGCCATGCATGTGATAGCTCAGGTCTCCAGGACCAGTAAGGGATTTTCGTCTCTACAGTTTTAATATACAACAAAAGGATGAGCTCCATTTGTCCTTGGAGCAAAGGGGTTAAAAATATATATATATATGTGTAGAAATTACTGGTGGCTAGAGGTACAGCCTTCTCTCTGTCTATTTAACAAAGCACCAGAGACCCCGGAAAGCTTTCTTTGATCCTTCCTGCTTGATTACTCCTCCAATCCAACAGCACTGATTTGGGCGCCGTTAACTGATACCATCAAGGAAAGGGAGGTCTCCAGTCACTTATCCGTTTCCTCTAGCCTAAGCCTGTGCCCCGTCTTCTCACTGACACTGCCACTTCACACAGCTCAGCAGCGTGGATCTCTCCTCACAGGTACCTCACACGGCAAGTAACAAGCTCCGCTCCTCACTGTCTCTGCCTTTCTCTCCAGTGTGCCCACCTACCACACAGGGAGCCTGGCTGGAAAGTTCCAGCATTTTCTATACCACACTTATATAAATAACAGTGCCTTAAACTATAGTTAACTGTATGTAATGTACACTACCCTTTATTTTATATATATTATACTTATTTCCTATACCCACAAGTTCATTTAATAACATTATTTTTCATTGGAATGTCTGTATATGAGTGTGGGGGTTACACCCTCTAAAGTGCGCAAGTAGAGATGGTGACTATACAGTAGGAACCAATTAGATTATAGCTATCATTAATCTAGTATATTCTATAAAATGATAGCTGGAAGCTGATTGGTTCCTATGGTCAACATGTCCACCTGTTCTCTTCAGAAGGATTGCTACATCTCACTCTGTGTTCTTTATATGTATTCTTCTTTTCTATGTGTTTTCTGTTCTATTTTAAAAAAGAACTCAGATAAAAAAAACACTACAAGTTTTGGGTTGAGTTTACTCTATTCAAGAGTTTTAATTAACACATTTGTGCTGCGTGCAGGATTTCTGATAGCCCCAACGGCCCCTCCTCTTTGTTCCTTAAATAGACCACCCATACCTCAATTAGATGTTTCAGGGGAAGAATATCAACTATGTCATAAACAAGCTGACTGGGAGGACAAAATAGAGGAGTGCCGAAGAACCATTAAAAGTGTTGTGAATCCCAGTGCATCCGTTAATGGCTTATACCGGTAAGTTAATTGGCATCTCTTAATGTAGTATATTTTCCTGAAAATACTGTTAGAATCTCTGTTTACCGGACCTCACCTGCCGGGCACTATGACCATTCTGCGTACGAGCGGCCCCCCACTGCAGTCTTTCTCCTGTGGCGTCCGGCATAATGGATGGGCCCATGAGTATTTCCGAGCGCGGGGAGCCCCATGAGACCCACATATAGACCATATCACTACCACAGTATATGTTAGCCATTTCACTGCCACCACTGAGTATACGTGCTAACAGTATGCATATTCTTGACGCACCACAATGCCCAGCATATCCCTCAAGCTTCTGGCTGCAACTGGGAACTCCTTACAACCTGTACCTGTTGTTAACCCTGTGTTGCCTTGCTACCTGTTTTCTACCTGGTGAATACACACCCTCTGGTTAAGTCATGTTCCATGTGGGCTTACCCCCTTTGCACACAACTGCCACCTACCACTGCAGTGTCTGCCAATAAATGCTTCCTCTACACTCCAGGCACAGCACGGCTAACTGTAGATGCAAAAGGGAACCAATTTAAAGTGCATTCTAATACATTTTGCTAGAGACATAGGGAAGGTAATTCATTCTACTGAATGATTGCATTAAAAACATAATAAAACATATGAATCATTTGGAAAATATATTTTTAGACACAGCTTTCTTATGAATGACAGTGGCACAATGAAAATAATTATATGAATAAACGACATCCATGAAATCTGAGTCATTACATGCAAACAGCAACACATTCGGGATTTTATTATGTGTAACTAGTATCATTTCCCTATTATATCTATCAGCATTGGCCACATAGATGACTAATATAATATTTGGGTCTCTAGATTATTGTAACATGTCACTATCTGTGGGAAAACCTTATGAATCTTTGCAGCGTCTGAGATCCCTGCTGTTAGACAGGCAGCACCAAGAACTGTCTGAGGGGCCATAAGAGTATATAATGTATACCAGAATGATTTGCCCAGTCATTTCTAATGTTATGTCTGTAGGTCACTGATTCTATGGGGAAATGTTTCATGCCTTATAAACAGTGAAGAAATGGACCATACCAACCAGATTTTAGCTAGTATTAATGAAGCACATTCTATTAAATTATAGGTAGAAGTCGATTGTTTTCTATGGGCATATTCTTCACTTGTCCACTTCTTCACTTTTTAGACGATCACTCCTCCTCCCCCCTGTGCATCTAACATTAGAAGAGGGATGAGGATCAGTAAAGATTTTGGGGTATAGCACAAATTGCTCATGGGGAGACCATGGGGTAAACAATAGATTTTCAAAGCCATATTTGTATCTTTTTCCTTTCTTGTTTATAATACTTATATATGGAAAATACATTTTACATTATATAAAGAGAAGCCTTATTGTATTTAATATCGTAAAGCAGATTTTATATTATATTAATGTTCTTCTTGCACACTCTGGGCCTGATTCAGAGCCGGGCGCTATTTGCGGACGCTCGTTCAGAAAAAGGGGCTGGCTATTTAAATTAAGCGCTCGCTCTTTGCGGTCTGTTGACGCCTCTATGTCTGAACGAGCGTCCGAAACATGCGCTCGCTATTTTGTAAAGACGCCCCTTGGCCGCTTGCATCATACGTCATCTCCGCTATTTATTTGATTAATCGAGTACATCGAAAGGCGTATGAATTGCTCGCTATTCTTGTGGTAGCATTTTCCTACCGCAATCATGCAAGCAGTTCAGGCTAAAAGACAACCAAGTGTCGTGGTCGATGATGCTGCTTTGTTAATTATGCACACCCTTAAAACGCCCGTTTTGACCGTTTGGCACGCCTGCGTTCGGATCTCCACTCCCCGTTTTCAAGCACCTTCCCCTGTTACCACCCACAAACGCCTCATCCTGTCACTCAAATTAGCAGGCATTCGCTATTTTGGAGCACACGATTTCCGACCTCTCTGACTGGTTGGTGCATGCGCATTACAACCCATACGCATGCGCAGATGTATGAACATCGCTCGGAGCGAACGAGCGGCCGCTTATGAGCGGCTCTGAATCAGGCCCTCTGTTTTTTTTGTGCTTCATCAATGTAGCCACCTTTTGCAGATATAACCATCGAATACCTTTGTGGCATTCTTCTACAATGGAAATCCACTAATGATCAGGAATTCGTTCCCAAACTGTTGCAGAAGTGCCACAAATTTAGGTTGCTTTCCTTTCACCCTTTTGTTTAGTTCATCCCAAACCAACTTGATGTGATTTAAATCTGGAGATCGTGCTGGCCATTCCATTATTTTCAGCCATCTTGTTCTTTTCCTCAAAGGTAGTACTGAGCCTGATAAATGTTTTGGATAATATTGTAAAAACAGATCTATAGGAGTATAAAAGTGTCTCTAATCAAATGCAGTAAATACTAATGAATGATATAAAAAATATATAAAGTGCCAATCTAAAAAAAATGTATTAAGCATCCAATGCAACAATAGTTCATAATATTCAATATAAAATTGTTACTGATCAAGGGCCTGATTCAGTAAGGATCGCTATTGCAATCGCAATAGCGATTATGCACACAGTTCAACTTTGATAGTATGCTAATTCATTGCAATCGCAATGCCACCGCTGCACAACATAAGGACAACCACTTTACCTTACACACATCCGTAATGTTAAGCAAGACTACAAAAACATTGGTACAATCGAGCACCATCGCAGCCTCACGCACACTTGCACAAGCTCTGACCTTAGTCAGGAATTGCTAACTTCATCACACGCTATGAGGCCTCAGGGTGCATAGGGCATCACAGTGGATAATTTATGAACGCCCATGCAACGGCATTGAAAAACACTGGCACGCCTGCATTTCCACGACCCCCCCCCCCCCGTCACAAATGGCACTTCCCATCACTCACTCTGCGATGGCTCTTCGTAGTCACTAGTTGTAATTTCCGGAACGTGACAATCAAACGATTGCGTGCGTATTAGCAACTGTGATCCAAGCTGTCCACTAAGTACCAGCAATATAAACAAACTGATATATTCATAAATCATAGTAATTCATCATAAATAAACAATTTAATAAACCATTAAAGGTTGTGCTTCTCATGGGCTGAGATCAATTTCCTTTAAATTGTGCATGGAAAATACAAGTAAATGAAATGATGTATAGTATGAGATAATAGAGGTGCAGAAACATGGGGGGGGGGGTTTGTTATCAAAATCATTGTCGTTTTCAAGTTTGGGCTTTCACACAATGAGAAGTGTCAGCTTTTAGGAATTACATAAACCCTACACACTGAGGAATCATTCTTTTGTCTACTCTACGCTGTACAAAAACCCTGCATGATGTACCAAAGAATTAGACATTTTATTCATCGGTCCATAAGACCCTTCCTACAGTCCTTACTAGTCCACTGGTGGTGCTTCATGGCCCAGCACAGGCTTTTTTTCATTGCTGCAGAATAGCAGTTCTTAACCCGTAACTTGTTCCCCGAAAACGGGTTTTCTGTTTTATAACTCTGAAATTTACACTATTTTTCAGTTTTTGGTAACCTAAACTTTTATTTTAAACCTCTAGCAGTTTACTGTTTACCTTTGTACCATTGCGGTTTATTCACTGGACTTGAATTTCTTAACTTTCAATAAAAAATGGGAGTATTGTAAAACTGTCGACCGATAGTGTAAATTCTGTAGTTTTATAAAGCTGCTGTTTAGTTTATATACCCCTGAGTGATGAATCTGCCATAAGGTTGCCTGTACAGTATACACTCCCTCTAGCAATTTAAACACCAGATTTGCAGTGGAGGCAGCCAAGTTAGCAATTCATTTTCATGTGAATATTTTTATCTTTTGAATATGTCAAATGAGTCAAAATCCAAGGTAAATCTATAATGTTTTAATGTTCTCAGACTATAGTTGTAATAAACATGCTTTAATTATTGATATTGTTGTTATTATATATAAATATTAAAGTTTGTTTTTGTAAATGGTCTTAATTCTTAACTGTGCTCTATAGCATAGGTGGTGTTTGAGGTTTTGCAAATAAATGGCCATCACTAATAAAATGCAGTAGCACAAAATGAAAATACTGGTTCTATAGTGTTGGCATGGAAAGTACTTTCTAATGTAGGAGATACCTCTACAACTTCAGTACATTTCTCCTCCGTTCTATTCACCTCTCGGATGCTGCGCTCATTATGCAGCTGTCCAGAAAGCAAATAAAAGGTATCAATTCGTATAAATTACAATTATGCCTTCAAAACAAAGGATCCATTGTTTCCAACTGTCATTAAGGTTACTAACAGCAATTAATGACGTAATTATGGGAAAAAAGTTATTTTGGGCCTGTGTACATTTGGAAGACCCTTACATATAATCACACTGTTCACGTAAAGAAATAATTATCCTTTATTGAGGCACACCTATTGTGGGTGTTCATTTTACTAATGTGAATTTTAGGGTTTGCAATGTCAATAGTTAATGGAGTGAATTAAAGCATTTTACAAGTCATCTGCATCAATAAGTAATCAAAAATTGGCAATTTCTAAGAGATGTCAGACTAATGTGTGGAAGTATTAATATTCTTAGAGAGTTCTAGCCTACCATCCCGAGACCAGCGGGAGGCTCCCGATTTTTCGGGTAATCCCCTGCACCCCTGGAAGGGTAGGCACTTTGCCCGCATCCCACCCACTTCCTAGTGAAGTGGGCAGAATGGGGAGAATATTCCCGGCGATCGGCGGGTCTGTGCATAGGGTGCATAGACTTATGATGCGATTCTAGGAGACTCTCGTAATTTTGCCCCATTCCCCCTAACTAAATATTTGGCATTCCCTATGAAGTCCCGTGAGGGGTGGGACTTAATGATGCTACCCGTCCGGCTCTGCCCCAACACCGCCCACCTGCTTCTACTCCCCAGGCTTCTCCCGGGAAGGGAATCTCAGAAGTCGGTAAGTATTCTGTACAGTCTGGATACAGGAAGAAGCTGACTTGTTGTCTAAGACTATAATTATGGCTTGCATAAATGAGAAAGTTGTAGCCAATAAAAAGAACACAAAAAGCCATGCCCAAACCTATCCCCATTCAGAAATATTATGTTCGTAGGGTGTAATTATTTAATGGTTAATAGCTGAAATAAATGAAACTGCAACTCTAATATGTTCCATTTGTATCTTCTACAGATTCTGATAGGATGAGTTGCATGAGGAACCTGTAGTCATGTCTAGACAAATTAAACTCTCTAGCATCAGAACTCCCTGCACACTCAGCCACACACACACCAAATCTTATCATTAAAAATAAAACACGGACACCAAAATTGCCGGGGAAAAATGGTCAGACTTTTTATTTTCTTAAAACTAGTAACCTATTTATTTAGAGCCTCCTATTTATTAAATGTCCTAACTGAACAAACCTAAACATAACATGGTGACAGGGTTTCTGAATGGCCTAACAATAAAGTGAATACATATGAAAGCATATATATATGAAAAATAATAAACGGAGGGGCTACACTCCCACCTTTACCAAATTGGGGTTGGGACCAACTGCCCCTCTCGCAGAGTTCACGGGCCACCTGCCCAACCCTGCGGGGGAAATACCTAAGTACGAATTGAGGGGCACCCGTGCACCTAGGAAGGCCAGGACCCACCTGGATCGGTGGTTATCCATTGAAACGCCCTACACTCGGCCTAAAGCCAACCCAGCCGCACGGGTAACCCCCCAGGGAAAATTAACTATAGCTTACCAAAAATCATAACCCTAAACCCATGAAACATTCATAAAACCAGGCCACAACAAGGACCTACCGTCCGTAGCCGCCACCATATCTCAACTCAAAGCTATTAACAAAACCCAACCCCTAAACATCTAGAGCTCTAACCCCCAAAATCAAGTCTCTAAGAAAAATTTTGCACCCCCCACGAGACAGGTGCACCCCATCAGCCCTGTACAGTTCTCTACCCTGATTAGTGATCCCAGGGTGTCTCACCACCTAACCCCCGTGGGCCAGAACCGCCCTGCCAACCACGGAGTTAATCCTCCACCTGGACATATCCACTGCCAATGGGTTAAAAGCCCCATGCCACTGCAAACGTGGCACCATCTCAGACCATATGACCCTACAAAAGGGCCACCGAGCAATAAGTGCCAATATATCAGCCCTGATGGTCATTCTTAAATCAAGTCATGTGTGGGAGCTTAAATCATTGCCGCCCAAATGAATAATGAGGAAACGGGGGTACCCGTACCTCGCACCGAGCTCTGGAGTAAGCCCTCCAAACCCTGCCAATGTAGACCTCTCTGCTCAATCCACCTTATATTAACAACTTCAGATAGCTCCCGAGCACCCAATAAAACTTCAGACCGGGCCAGCCAGAATACATATGAATGCCCTATAACCCAAATAAAGGTATCATCCAATTGCCAACCTGGTAAAAAACAAAAAGGTGTAAAGGTTAATAAACAATATACTCAAGTATACAATAACCAGGGAACAGCATGATACATGAGGAAGTTACATTAAACTATATTGATGGGGCTATTGATTCTAACTGTCTAATACTGAGTCTATTTATACATTAAACCTACCAAGGGACAATGAGGAGTGGGCCGATGAAAGAGATCCCAACCAGACCTGAGCAAAAAACACAAAACTTCCACCGGCGGGCAGCAGCCACAATTAAAACCAGTGATAACATAAAAAAATCCTCAAGACCCCCACCTAGGGCGAGTAGCTAATCTTCAGGTTGGGATGCAGCAAACGGAATTCCGACGCTCCTGTAACCAGACTCCATCCTTCCGTCCACTGAGTTTGCTCGTGCTCCCGCCATGATTTACCACACAGCACAAGTATTCACAAAGAAAACCCCATGCCGATAAGTTTTGGGCAGGACAGAACACAAGCAACTGACCCAACTGCCACATGCAACGTCACAGACCATCCCAAAGAAAGTGGCCCGGAAAATTCTAAACCAACTATGAAGTGGAAGAACGCCCAAAGGGCACTCCCAAAACCACAGAAACATGTCTGCGATCTCAGGAGCGCCCCCCACATGCCTAACACTCCCACTAGTAAATGGGAAAACCCGTGAGACGTTGTACCTGTCTATTGGGTCCCCGCGTCTGACTGCCTTGACACGAGTAGGCGCTATGGTCCATATAACCACCAGCCACACTGCCCGCATCATACAGTCATGAGGTAACATCAACCCGAGGAAAAAACACCAAGGCAAGAATAACGTGTGCTCTTACCTCTGGTACCTTGTTCCAGAAGGAACCGACCCCACGGCTCCCATGAAGCAAGAAAAATGCGGTATGTCCCTAGGCCCAGGGACCGGTGGGCTACGGCCGCCAAACTGGTCATATAACCTACCAAATATAATTCGGGCATAATTCACCAATTGGTTCAGCAAAGGCGCCAATGCTCTAAACCGAGACCAGTCACCTCTGGACAATGCATCAGCAATACAGTTATCAATGCCAGCCACGTGACGTGCGCAAAAAGTAATATTAAATTGCAAGCAACGCAATACCAGCTGAGCAATTACCTTAATGGCCAGCAAAAATGCAGAGAGCTGTTTATTAATCGCCTGGACAACTCCCAAGTTATCGCACCAAAAAACCATGGACCTGTTTCTCAACCGCTCCCCCCAAAGCTCCATTGCCACCAAAATAGGAAACAGTTCCAGCAGAAGAAGATTGCGAGTCAAGCCCTCAGCTATCCATTCAGCCGGCCACCGCACAGTGCACCAACTCCCACCTAAAAAGGCCCCAAAACCCAAAGAACCTGCCGCGTCAGTAAAAAGCTGCAGAGTTACATTAGATGCCAGGGGGTCCTGCCAAATACGCCCTCCATTAAACTGATCCAGAAATTGATCCCAGACCAAGAGATCCCGATGGATCTCCCCTGGCAACCTTAAAAAATTATGCAGGCTCCTGGCTTTTGCTGTTAACCTTTCCAGCTTACAGCAAAAAAATCTACCCATGGGAATAACTCTGCATGCAAAATTAAATAACCCCAAAATGGACTGAGCCTGCCGCAGTGTAACCTTACCTACCGCCAGTGCCAGTAATATGCTGTCATGCAACCGACGTACCTTATCCTCCGGCAACCGACAAAGCCCCCCAACCGTGTCTATCTCGATACCCAAATAGGGAAGTCTCTCCGTGGGACCCTCATCGTCGTATCCAATGCCAGGGGAATGCCAAAGCTAGAAAAAAGAGCCACAGCCTATTGAAGTAGCAAAGCACATCTTTGAGACCCTGCTGGACCTACCAATAAAAAATCGTACAAATAATGTGCAATGCCATCTTCCCTTGAACCTCTTTGTAGATACCAATGTAGAAATGAACTAAACTTCTCAAAGTAGGAGCAGGGAATAGAACAACCCATGGGCAGACATATATCAAAATAAAAACCGTCCTCTAAGTAAAAACCCATGAACCTAAAAGCTGAAGGGTGTAGTGGCAACAAATGAAATGCAGATTCAATATCGAGTTTGCACATCAAAGCCCCTGATTAAAATGACGAACCACCGCTAAACCCTCATCAAAGGACTGGTACCATACCCGACAAAGCTCCTCTGCAATCGCGTCGTTCACTGAGCCACCTCTGGGGTATGATCCCTACAGCCTTTTTAGAGACTACCCCAACTAGCGACAGTATCAAACCCTCAATTGGAGGTTCCCGAAATGGACCTAAAATGCACCCCAACTGCACCTCCCCGTCAACCTTCTCACATAGAACTGCAGGCAAATCTCACGCCGAGCGTAAATTCCTGCCCCCACCCCCAGTGACTATGCCCCTCACCGGCAAATGAAAACTGTCCAGAATCCTGCCCGCAAAAACTCAGGACGGTTTGGATAAGCTTCCAGCCAAGCCGCCATAGCTTCAACACAAACTGGAGTAGGACCCCTATTTTGGAGGGGCGGCTGCAGGGCCGGGGCCAATTGCCCCATTCCCTGAGGCCCCAGAGGAAACATCCCCTGATCGGGAACAATCTTTAATGGGGTGTGCTCCGCCGCATCTGATACAACAGTGCCGAAAGTGACGTTTTGTCCCCAAAACACATTGCCTGTTATTATGGGCAAAACATTTTCCATGTCCAAGCCGCGACGCAGGGTTCCTGGCTACCCCCCACCCCAGTGCCAAATGTCCGCTGCGGCTGGGTAACGTCGACAAATACCTCCACATCCTTAGCCCCGAAATCGATAATTTCCTTTCCGTGCTGCTTCCGCCGAAATTCTTCGTCATATATTCTCCATGGGTTCCCCACGCAGAACTAACCATTTCATGTATCAGATACATGTAACGTATAACTTTCATATGCTCGTCTGGTCGCGTTTCTAGGTAGCACGATACAAAAATATACATCCCCATACAATTGTGGTAAGACATGCACGTGTCCACACCCGCGCCCTCTTTCTTCTTAGCAACATTCCATGCCTGCCTTGCCTTACTAGTAAGTGCAAATATGTTAACAAAACGACCCTTCCTAATCCTGTCCCTTTCCCTGGGGCGCACCCCCCTTAAAACGTCTGTGTTTGCGCAAAGTACTTTGTCTGACAGCACAGAAGTGTCAGAAAAACTACTGGTGGAGGAATGATGCCTGTGCTTAGCCTTCCTACCCCTCTTTTTGTGCCTCCCAGAATTAGAAGAGGAATCAGTAGAAGAAGGACTATCATTACCCGAGGTCCCCCGCCCATGCTGCGGGGGCCGCTCACACAGCACGTCACTAGGCTCGCTCCCACCACTGGAGATCCTCCAATCCGGATCAGAAGAAGACTCACCAGAACAAACCACCGCCGGGCCAGCACTGGTTTCGCCCCCATCATCCATGTTGCGCTCTTTCCTCTGCATCGTGGTACTGGTAGATGCTTCACCTGTGGGAAGACAACCGGACATATCCGACACCATCTTGGGCAGACCTAGTGGTTCCGAAGCCCCCACAGTATAACGCCCCCTCCCCTTTTGCAAAGTTGCGGCCAAAGCTGGGCCAACCACTGTGGTTAAACCCCTTGACAGTGAGGTTGGGCTCCGATTATTCATGCCTGCATCACCCTCCCCCCCGCTGGGCCCAGCGGGGAGGAGCGGAACCAACGCCGACAACAGTGAAGCATGAAGCGCAGATACCACTCCTAAATCACCTCCAGCATTCCCAGGTGCATGATCCGCGGCTACTCGCACTACTCGCATTAACCCCAGATGCCCCACTCACTACATCGGCATAAGATCTTTTATTTCGAGAAGCCACAGAGTTGCCCCAATGACGTCCCCAAAGGGCACAGAAGGCGACCCCGTTATGCTGTCCGCAGAACAAGAACTGGAGGAAGCACACTTAGTGTCCTCCATTTCATGTCCCCTATTACTCCTGATGTCAAAATGGCGGTCGGGACTACGAACCGCATCTAACAGCATGTCATCTACAGGGCTATATAGAGTTACTCGTGGGCCTGCGTGCAACTGACGCCGCAGCCTCCATGACCCAGTCCCCAACATATCCCCCTCCACAGGGGCATTAAACCGCTCGGGAGTCCTACGCACTCCGCACCTCCGTCCTCCCCGACGTTGAAACCCTGTGGTAATAGACCCCGATGTTCCGCGGATAGAAATCCGGTCCCGGGCTCGACCGCGTCCGCGGGCACCCCCAACCCCATCCGGGGTGACAGTCCAGCCACCCACCATGTCCACCAAATAGCGGTCGGGATGGCTGTGGCCCTGCGGGGGCGATCCATCGTTAAAGTAGAATTAAGGAAAGAAAGAAAGAGTAGGAAAGCAAAAAAGGTAGAATAAAAATAGTGGGTGAATATAAGAGAAAGATATCAATATAATTAAATATTAGCAATAAACCAAATGTAGTACTTCTCTGTCCAAGATCAGGAAAAGAGAGAGGGCAAGCCAACCTTAACTTCCCATAAAACCTATAACAACCACGCCCCCCCCCAACACAACTAGCCATACCATTGGCTTATACCAATTGACCATAAACTACTACCCCGAACAATTAACCCCCAGTGTCCCTGAGTGCACAGAGTGTCAGACTGCAGGTTTATGACATCTACTGTCAAATGAACTGACCTCCATGTTCTTTTGCGATATTCCTGATTTCAATATAATTGTGTGTGTTTGAGCTGTGCTTGACGCAGCATATATACACTATTTTTACACATGGCATAAATGCGGGGAATATACTGCCAATGCTGACCTGACCCATCTCTTGGATATGGGTGAGAATATTTTTTCATGTGTTTTTTTGCATTCATTTTGCAGCTAGTTCTGCATCAGGCCAGAATGTGATTGGCAAATGTCATGTATTTTGAGCTCAACCAATAGTTATTGAAATCTAGCAAATCAATCACTAGCACAGGCCGCATACATATACGCACACACGCACACACATACTGGTTTCCATGTTGGATGGGGACTGACTTTCTGCTCATCACTTGTGGGGACCACCCCTTCTAGATGTTCTAGAGGTATGAAAAAGATTAGGCACGCTGGGCCTGATGCAGAGCCAGACGCTATTTGCGGACGCTCGTTCAGAAAAAGGGTCCGGATATTTAAATTGAGCGCTCGCTCTTTGCGGTCTGTGGACGCCTCTACTTCTGAGCGAGCATCCGAAACATGTGCTCGCTTTTTTGTAAAGACGCCCCTTGGCCGTTCGCATCATACGTCATCTCCGCTATTTATTTGATTAATCGAGTACATCGAAAGGCGTATGAATTGCTCGCTATTCTTGTGGTAGCATTTTCCTACCGCAATCATGCAAGCAGTTCAGGCTAAAAGACAACCAAGTGTCGTGGTCGATGATGCTGCTTTGTTAATTATGCACACCCTTAAAACGCCCGTTTTGACCGTTTGGCACGCCTGCGTTCGGATCTCCACTCCCCGTTTTCAAGCACCTTCCCCTGTTACCACCCACAAACGCCTCATCCTGTCACTCAAATTAGCAGGCATTCGCTATTTTGGAGCACACGATTTCCGACCTCTCTGACTGGTTGGTGCATGCGCATTACAACCCATACGCATGCGCAGATGTATGAACATCGCTCGGAGCGAACGAGCGGCCGCTTATGAGCGGCTCTGAATCAGGCCCTCTGTTTTTTTTGTGCTTCATCAATGTAGCCACCTTTTGCAGATATAACCATCGAATACCTTTGTGGCATTCTTCTACAATGGAAATCCACTAATGATCAGGAATTCGTTCCCAAACTGTTGCAGAAGTGCCACAAATTTAGGTTGCTTTCCTTTCACCCTTTTGTTTAGTTCATCCCAAACCAACTTGATGTGATTTAAATCTGGAGATCGTGCTGGCCATTCCATTATTTTCAGCCATCTTGTTCTTTTCCTCAAAGGTAGTACTGAGCCTGATAAATGTTTTGGATAATATTGTAAAAACAGATCTATAGGAGTATAAAAGTGTCTCTAATCAAATGCAGTAAATACTAATGAATGATATAAAAAATATATAAAGTGCCAATCTAAAAAAAATGTATTAAGCATCCAATGCAACAATAGTTCATAATATTCAATATAAAATTGTTACTGATCAAGGGCCTGATTCAGTAAGGATCGCTATTGCAATCGCAATAGCGATTATGCACACAGTTCAACTTTGATAGTATGCTAATTCATTGCAATCGCAATGCCACCGCTGCACAACATAAGGACAACCACTTTACCTTACACACATCCGTAATGTTAAGCAAGACTACAAAAACATTGGTACAATCGAGCACCATCGCAGCCTCACGCACACTTGCACAAGCTCTGACCTTAGTCAGGAATTGCTAACTTCATCACACGCTATGAGGCCTCAGGGTGCATAGGGCATCACAGTGGATAATTTATGAACGCCCATGCAACGGCATTGAAAAACACTGGCACGCCTGCATTTCCACGACCCCCCCCCCCCGTCACAAATGGCACTTCCCATCACTCACTCTGCGATGGCTCTTCGTAGTCACTAGTTGTAATTTCCGGAACGTGACAATCAAACGATTGCGTGCGTATTAGCAACTGTGATCCAAGCTGTCCACTAAGTACCAGCAATATAAACAAACTGATATATTCATAAATCATAGTAATTCATCATAAATAAACAATTTAATAAACCATTAAAGGTTGTGCTTCTCATGGGCTGAGATCAATTTCCTTTAAATTGTGCATGGAAAATACAAGTAAATGAAATGATGTATAGTATGAGATAATAGAGGTGCAGAAACATGGGGGGGGGGTTTGTTATCAAAATCATTGTCGTTTTCAAGTTTGGGCTTTCACACAATGAGAAGTGTCAGCTTTTAGGAATTACATAAACCCTACACACTGAGGAATCATTCTTTTGTCTACTCTACGCTGTACAAAAACCCTGCATGATGTACCAAAGAATTAGACATTTTATTCATCGGTCCATAAGACCCTTCCTACAGTCCTTACTAGTCCACTGGTGGTGCTTCATGGCCCAGCACAGGCTTTTTTTCATTGCTGCAGAATAGCAGTTCTTAACCCGTAACTTGTTCCCCGAAAACGGGTTTTCTGTTTTATAACTCTGAAATTTACACTATTTTTCAGTTTTTGGTAACCTAAACTTTTATTTTAAACCTCTAGCAGTTTACTGTTTACCTTTGTACCATTGCGGTTTATTCACTGGACTTGAATTTCTTAACTTTCAATAAAAAATGGGAGTATTGTAAAACTGTCGACCGATAGTGTAAATTCTGTAGTTTTATAAAGCTGCTGTTTAGTTTATATACCCCTGAGTGATGAATCTGCCATAAGGTTGCCTGTACAGTATACACTCCCTCTAGCAATTTAAACACCAGATTTGCAGTGGAGGCAGCCAAGTTAGCAATTCATTTTCATGTGAATATTTTTATCTTTTGAATATGTCAAATGAGTCAAAATCCAAGGTAAATCTATAATGTTTTAATGTTCTCAGACTATAGTTGTAATAAACATGCTTTAATTATTGATATTGTTGTTATTATATATAAATATTAAAGTTTGTTTTTGTAAATGGTCTTAATTCTTAACTGTGCTCTATAGCATAGGTGGTGTTTGAGGTTTTGCAAATAAATGGCCATCACTAATAAAATGCAGTAGCACAAAATGAAAATACTGGTTCTATAGTGTTGGCATGGAAAGTACTTTCTAATGTAGGAGATACCTCTACAACTTCAGTACATTTCTCCTCCGTTCTATTCACCTCTCGGATGCTGCGCTCATTATGCAGCTGTCCAGAAAGCAAATAAAAGGTATCACTTCGTATAAATTACAATTATGCCTTCAAAACAAAGGATCCATTGTTTCCAACTGTCATTAAGGTTACTAACAGCAATTAATGACGTAATTATGGGAAAAAAGTTATTTTGGGCCTGTGTACATTTGGAAGACCCTTACATATAATCACACTGTTCACGTAAAGAAATAATTATCCTTTATTGAGGCACACCTATTGTGGGTGTTCATTTTACTAATGTGAATTTTAGGGTTTGCAATGTCAATAGTTAATGGAGTGAATTAAAGCATTTTACAAGTCATCTGCATCAATAAGTAATCAAAAATTGGCAATTTCTAAGAGATGTCAGACTAATGTGTGGAAGTATTAATATTCTTAGAGAGTTCTAGCCTACCATCCCGAGACCAGCGGGAGGCTCCCGATTTTTCGGGTAATCCCCTGCACCCCTGGAAGGGTAGGCACTTTGCCCGCATCCCACCCACTTCCTAGTGAAGTGGGCAGAATGGGGAGAATATTCCCGGCGATCGGCGGGTCTGTGCATAGGGTGCATAGACTTATGATGCGATTCTAGGAGACTCTCGTAATTTTGCCCCATTCCCCCTAACTAAATATTTGGCATTCCCTATGAAGTCCCGTGAGGGGTGGGACTTAATGATGCTACCCGTCCGGCTCTGCCCCAACACCGCCCACCTGCTTCTACTCCCCAGGCTTCTCCCGGGAAGGGAATCTCAGAAGTCGGTAAGTATTCTGTACAGTCTGGATACAGGAAGAAGCTGACTTGTTGTCTAAGACTATAATTATGGCTTGCATAAATGAGAAAGTTGTAGCCAATAAAAAGAACACAAAAAGCCATGCCCAAACCTATCCCCATTCAGAAATATTATGTTCGTAGGGTGTAATTATTTAATGGTTAATAGCTGAAATAAATGAAACTGCAACTCTAATATGTTCCATTTGTATCTTCTACAGATTCTGATAGGATGAGTTGCATGAGGAACCTGTAGTCATGTCTAGACAAATTAAACTCTCTAGCATCAGAACTCCCTGCACACTCAGCCACACACACACCAAATCTTATCATTAAAAATAAAACACGGACACCAAAATTGCCGGGGAAAAATGGTCAGTCTTTTTATTTTCTTAAAACTAGTAACCTATTTATTTAGAGCCTCCTATTTATTAAATGTCCTAACTGAACAAACCTAAACATAACATGGTGACAGGGTTTCTGAATGGCCTAACAATAAAGTGAATACATATGAAAGCATATATATATGAAAAATAATAAACGGAGGGGCTACACTCCCACCTTTACCAAATTGGGGTTGGGACCAACTGCCCCTCTCGCAGAGTTCACGGGCCACCTGCCCAACCCTGCGGGGGAAATACCTAAGTACGAATTGAGGGGCACCCGTGCACCTAGGAAGGCCAGGACCCACCTGGATCGGTGGTTATCCATTGAAACGCCCTACACTCGGCCTAAAGCCAACCCAGCCGCACGGGTAACCCCCCAGGGAAAATTAACTATAGCTTACCAAAAATCATAACCCTAAACCCATGAAACATTCATAAAACCAGGCCACAACAAGGACCTACCGTCCGTAGCCGCCACCATATCTCAACTCAAAGCTATTAACAAAACCCAACCCCTAAACATCTAGAGCTCTAACCCCCAAAATCAAGTCTCTAAGAAAAATTTTGCACCCCCCACGAGACAGGTGCACCCCATCAGCCCTGTACAGTTCTCTACCCTGATTAGTGATCCCAGGGTGTCTCACCACCTAACCCCCGTGGGCCAGAACCGCCCTGCCAACCACGGAGTTAATCCTCCACCTGGACATATCCACTGCCAATGGGTTAAAAGCCCCATGCCACTGCAAACGTGGCACCATCTCAGACCATATGACCCTACAAAAGGGCCACCGAGCAATAAGTGCCAATATATCAGCCCTGATGGTCATTCTTAAATCAAGTCATGTGTGGGAGCTTAAATCATTGCCGCCCAAATGAATAATGAGGAAACGGGGGTACCCGTACCTCGCACCGAGCTCTGGAGTAAGCCCTCCAAACCCTGCCAATGTAGACCTCTCTGCTCAATCCACCTTATATTAACAACTTCAGATAGCTCCCGAGCACCCAATAAAACTTCAGACCGGGCCAGCCAGAATACATATGAATGCCCTATAACCCAAATAAAGGTATCATCCAATTGCCAACCTGGTAAAAAACAAAAAGGTGTAAAGGTTAATAAACAATATACTCAAGTATACAATAACCAGGGAACAGCATGATACATGAGGAAGTTACATTAAACTATATTGATGGGGCTATTGACTCTAACTGTCTAATACTGAGTCTATTTATACATTAAACCTACCAAGGGACAATGAGGAGTGGGCCGATGAAAGAGATCCCAACCAGACCTGAGCAAAAAACACAAAACTTCCACCGGCGGGCAGCAGCCACAATTAAAACCAGTGATAACATAAAAAAATCCTCAAGACCCCCACCTAGGGCGAGTAGCTAATCTTCAGGTTGGGATGCAGCAAACGGAATTCCGACGCTCCTGTAACCAGACTCCATCCTTCCGTCCACTGAGTTTGCTCGTGCTCCCGCCATGATTTACCACACAGCACAAGTATTCACAAAGAAAACCCCATGCCGATAAGTTTTGGGCAGGACAGAACACAAGCAACTGACCCAACTGCCACATGCAACGTCACAGACCATCCCAAAGAAAGTGGCCCGGAAAATTCTAAACCAACTATGAAGTGGAAGAACGCCCAAAGGGCACTCCCAAAACCACAGAAACATGT
The DNA here is from genome assembly GCA_031769625.1 of Taudactylus pleione. Lineage (NCBI taxonomy): Eukaryota > Metazoa > Chordata > Amphibia > Anura > Myobatrachidae > Taudactylus > Taudactylus pleione. The sequence continues at coordinate 1,047,532 of JAUIMM010001124.1, forward strand.
CTGCGATCTCAGGAGCGCCCCCCACATGCCTAACACTCCCACTAGTAAATGGGAAAACCCGTGAGACGTTGTACCTGTCTATTGGGTCCCCGCGTCTGACTGCCTTGACACGAGTAGGCGCTATGGTCCATATAACCACCAGCCACACTGCCCGCATCATACAGTCATGAGGTAACATCAACCCGAGGAAAAAACACCAAGGCAAGAATAACGTGTGCTCTTACCTCTGGTACCTTGTTCCAGAAGGAACCGACCCCACGGCTCCCATGAAGCAAGAAAAATGCGGTATGTCCCTAGGCCCAGGGACCGGTGGGCTACGGCCGCCAAACTGGTCATATAACCTACCAAATATAATTCGGGCATAATTCACCAATTGGTTCAGCAAAGGCGCCAATGCTCTAAACCGAGACCAGTCACCTCTGGACAATGCATCAGCAATACAGTTATCAATGCCAGCCACGTGACGTGCGCAAAAAGTAATATTAAATTGCAAGCAACGCAATACCAGCTGAGCAATTACCTTAATGGCCAGCAAAAATGCAGAGAGCTGTTTATTAATCGCCTGGACAACTCCCAAGTTATCGCACCAAAAAACCATGGACCTGTTTCTCAACCGCTCCCCCCAAAGCTCCATTGCCACCAAAATAGGAAACAGTTCCAGCAGAAGAAGATTGCGAGTCAAGCCCTCAGCTATCCATTCAGCCGGCCACCGCACAGTGCACCAACTCCCACCTAAAAAGGCCCCAAAACCCAAAGAACCTGCCGCGTCAGTAAAAAGCTGCAGAGTTACATTAGATGCCAGGGGGTCCTGCCAAATACGCCCTCCATTAAACTGATCCAGAAATTGATCCCAGACCAAGAGATCCCGATGGATCTCCCCTGGCAACCTTAAAAAATTATGCAGGCTCCTGGCTTTTGCTGTTAACCTTTCCAGCTTACAGCAAAAAAATCTACCCATGGGAATAACTCTGCATGCAAAATTAAATAACCCCAAAATGGACTGAGCCTGCCGCAGTGTAACCTTACCTACCGCCAGTGCCAGTAATATGCTGTCATGCAACCGACGTACCTTATCCTCCGGCAACCGACAAAGCCCCCCAACCGTGTCTATCTCGATACCCAAATAGGGAAGTCTCTCCGTGGGACCCTCATCGTCGTATCCAATGCCAGGGGAATGCCAAAGCTAGAAAAAAGAGCCACAGCCTATTGAAGTAGCAAAGCACATCTTTGAGACCCTGCTGGACCTACCAATAAAAAATCGTACAAATAATGTGCAATGCCATCTTCCCTTGAACCTCTTTGTAGATACCAATGTAGAAATGAACTAAACTTCTCAAAGTAGGAGCAGGGAATAGAACAACCCATGGGCAGACATATATCAAAATAAAAACCGTCCTCTAAGTAAAAACCCATGAACCTAAAAGCTGAAGGGTGTAGTGGCAACAAATGAAATGCAGATTCAATATCGAGTTTGCACATCAAAGCCCCTGATTAAAATGACGAACCACCGCTAAACCCTCATCAAAGGACTGGTACCATACCCGACAAAGCTCCTCTGCAATCGCGTCGTTCACTGAGCCACCTCTGGGGTATGATCCCTACAGCCTTTTTAGAGACTACCCCAACTAGCGACAGTATCAAACCCTCAATTGGAGGTTCCCGAAATGGACCTAAAATGCACCCCAACTGCACCTCCCCGTCAACCTTCTCACATAGAACTGCAGGCAAATCTCACGCCGAGCGTAAATTCCTGCCCCCACCCCCAGTGACTATGCCCCTCACCGGCAAATGAAAACTGTCCAGAATCCTGCCCGCAAAAACTCAGGACGGTTTGGATAAGCTTCCAGCCAAGCCGCCATAGCTTCAACACAAACTGGAGTAGGACCCCTATTTTGGAGGGGCGGCTGCAGGGCCGGGGCCAATTGCCCCATTCCCTGAGGCCCCAGAGGAAACATCCCCTGATCGGGAACAATCTTTAATGGGGTGTGCTCCGCCGCATCTGATACAACAGTGCCGAAAGTGACGTTTTGTCCCCAAAACACATTGCCTGTTATTATGGGCAAAACATTTTCCATGTCCAAGCCGCGACGCAGGGTTCCTGGCTACCCCCCACCCCAGTGCCAAATGTCCGCTGCGGCTGGGTAACGTCGACAAATACCTCCACATCCTTAGCCCCGAAATCGATAATTTCCTTTCCGTGCTGCTTCCGCCGAAATTCTTCGTCATATATTCTCCATGGGTTCCCCACGCAGAACTAACCATTTCATGTATCAGATACATGTAACGTATAACTTTCATATGCTCGTCTGGTCGCGTTTCTAGGTAGCACGATACAAAAATATACATCCCCATACAATTGTGGTAAGACATGCACGTGTCCACACCCGCGCCCTCTTTCTTCTTAGCAACATTCCATGCCTGCCTTGCCTTACTAGTAAGTGCAAATATGTTAACAAAACGACCCTTCCTAATCCTGTCCCTTTCCCTGGGGCGCACCCCCCTTAAAACGTCTGTGTTTGCGCAAAGTACTTTGTCTGACAGCACAGAAGTGTCAGAAAAACTACTGGTGGAGGAATGATGCCTGTGCTTAGCCTTCCTACCCCTCTTTTTGTGCCTCCCAGAATTAGAAGAGGAATCAGTAGAAGAAGGACTATCATTACCCGAGGTCCCCCGCCCATGCTGCGGGGGCCGCTCACACAGCACGTCACTAGGCTCGCTCCCACCACTGGAGATCCTCCAATCCGGATCAGAAGAAGACTCACCAGAACAAACCACCGCCGGGCCAGCACTGGTTTCGCCCCCATCATCCATGTTGCGCTCTTTCCTCTGCATCGTGGTACTGGTAGATGCTTCACCTGTGGGAAGACAACCGGACATATCCGACACCATCTTGGGCAGACCTAGTGGTTCCGAAGCCCCCACAGTATAACGCCCCCTCCCCTTTTGCAAAGTTGCGGCCAAAGCTGGGCCAACCACTGTGGTTAAACCCCTTGACAGTGAGGTTGGGCTCCGATTATTCATGCCTGCATCACCCTCCCCCCCGCTGGGCCCAGCGGGGAGGAGCGGAACCAACGCCGACAACAGTGAAGCATGAAGCGCAGATACCACTCCTAAATCACCTCCAGCATTCCCAGGTGCATGATCCGCGGCTACTCGCACTACTCGCATTAACCCCAGATGCCCCACTCACTACATCGGCATAAGATCTTTTATTTCGAGAAGCCACAGAGTTGCCCCAATGACGTCCCCAAAGGGCACAGAAGGCGACCCCGTTATGCTGTCCGCAGAACAAGAACTGGAGGAAGCACACTTAGTGTCCTCCATTTCATGTCCCCTATTACTCCTGATGTCAAAATGGCGGTCGGGACTACGAACCGCATCTAACAGCATGTCATCTACAGGGCTATATAGAGTTACTCGTGGGCCTGCGTGCAACTGACGCCGCAGCCTCCATGACCCAGTCCCCAACATATCCCCCTCCACAGGGGCATTAAACCGCTCGGGAGTCCTACGCACTCCGCACCTCCGTCCTCCCCGACGTTGAAACCCTGTGGTAATAGACCCCGATGTTCCGCGGATAGAAATCCGGTCCCGGGCTCGACCGCGTCCGCGGGCACCCCCAACCCCATCCGGGGTGACAGTCCAGCCACCCACCATGTCCACCAAATAGCGGTCGGGATGGCTGTGGCCCTGCGGGGGCGATCCATCGTTAAAGTAGAATTAAGGAAAGAAAGAAAGAGTAGGAAAGCAAAAAAGGTAGAATAAAAATAGTGGGTGAATATAAGAGAAAGATATCAATATAATTAAATATTAGCAATAAACCAAATGTAGTACTTCTCTGTCCAAGATCAGGAAAAGAGAGAGGGCAAGCCAACCTTAACTTCCCATAAAACCTATAACAACCACGCCCCCCCCCCAACACAACTAGCCATACCATTGGCTTATACCAATTGACCATAAACTACTACCCCGAACAATTAACCCCCAGTGTCCCTGAGTGCACAGAGTGTCAGACTGCAGGTTTATGACATCTACTGTCAAATGAACTGACCTCCATGTTCTTTTGCGATATTCCTGATTTCAATATAATTGTGTGTGTTTGAGCTGTGCTTGACGCAGCATATATACACTATTTTTACACATGGCATAAATGCGGGGAATATACTGCCAATGCTGACCTGACCCATCTCTTGGATATGGGTGAGAATATTTTTTCATGTGTTTTTTTGCATTCATTTTGCAGCTAGTTCTGCATCAGGCCAGAATGTGATTGGCAAATGTCATGTATTTTGAGCTCAACCAATAGTTATTGAAATCTAGCAAATCAATCACTAGCACAGGCCGCATACATATACGCACACACGCACACACATACTGGTTTCCATGTTGGATGGGGACTGACTTTCTGCTCATCACTTGTGGGGACCACCCCTTCTAGATGTTCTAGAGGTATGAAAAAGATTAGGCACGCTGGGCCTGATGCAGAGCCAGACGCTATTTGCGGACGCTCGTTCAGAAAAAGGGTCCGGATATTTAAATTGAGCGCTCGCTCTTTGCGGTCTGTGGACGCCTCTACTTCTGAGCGAGCATCCGAAACATGTGCTCGCTTTTTTGTAAAGACACCCCTTGGCCGTTCGCATCATACGTCATCTCCGCTATTTATTTGATTAATCGAGTACATCGAAAGGCGTATGAATTGCTCGCTATTCTTGTGGTAGCATTTTCCTACCGCAATCATGCAAGCAGTTCAGGCTAAAAGACAACCAAGTGTCGTGGTCGATGATGCTGCTTTGTTAATTATGCACACCCTTAAAACGCCCGTTTTGACCGTTTGGCACGCCTGCGTTCGGATCTCCACTCCCCGTTTTCAAGCACCTTCCCCTGTTACCACCCACAAACGCCTCATCCTGTCACTCAAATTAGCAGGCATTCGCTATTTTGGAGCACACGATTTCCGACCTCTCTGACTGGTTGGTGCATGCGCATTACAACCCATACGCATGCGCAGATGTATAAACATCGCTCGGAGCGAACGAGCGGCCGCTTATGAGCGGCTCTGAATCAGGCCCTCTGTTTTTTTTGTGCTTCATCAATGTAGCCACCTTTTGCAGATATAACCATCGAATACCTTTGTGGCATTCTTCTACAATGGAAATCCACTAATGATCAGGAATTCGTTCCCAAACTGTTGCAGAAGTGCCACAAATTTAGGTTGCTTTCCTTTCACCCTTTTGTTTAGTTCATCCCAAACCAACTTGATGTGATTTAAATCTGGAGATCGTGCTGGCCATTCCATTATTTTCAGCCATCTTGTTCTTTTCCTCAAAGGTAGTACTGAGCCTGATAAATGTTTTGGATAATATTGTAAAAACAGATCTATAGGAGTATAAAAGTGTCTCTAATCAAATGCAGTAAATACTAATGAATGATATAAAAAATATATAAAGTGCCAATCTAAAAAAAATGTATTAAGCATCCAATGCAACAATAGTTCATAATATTCAATATAAAATTGTTACTGATCAAGGGCCTGATTCAGTAAGGATCGCTATTGCAATCGCAATAGCGATTATGCACACAGTTCAACTTTGATAGTATGCTAATTCATTGCAATCGCAATGCCACCGCTGCACAACATAAGGACAACCACTTTACCTTACACACATCCGTAATGTTAAGCAAGACTACAAAAACATTGGTACAATCGAGCACCATCGCAGCCTCACGCACACTTGCACAAGCTCTGACCTTAGTCAGGAATTGCTAACTTCATCACACGCTATGAGGCCTCAGGGTGCATAGGGCATCACAGTGGATAATTTATGAACGCCCATGCAACGGCATTGAAAAACACTGGCACGCCTGCATTTCCACGACCCCCCCCCCCCGTCACAAATGGCACTTCCCATCACTCACTCTGCGATGGCTCTTCGTAGTCACTAGTTGTAATTTCCGGAACGTGACAATCAAACGATTGCGTGCGTATTAGCAACTGTGATCCAAGCTGTCCACTAAGTACCAGCAATATAAACAAACTGATATATTCATAAATCATAGTAATTCATCATAAATAAACAATTTAATAAACCATTAAAGGTTGTGCTTCTCATGGGCTGAGATCAATTTCCTTTAAATTGTGCATGGAAAATACAAGTAAATGAAATGATGTATAGTATGAGATAATAGAGGTGCAGAAACATGGGGGGGGGGGGTTTGTTATCAAAATCATTGTCGTTTTCAAGTTTGGGCTTTCACACAATGAGAAGTGTCAGCTTTTAGGAATTACATAAACCCTACACACTGAGGAATCATTCTTTTGTCTACTCTACGCTGTACAAAAACCCTGCATGATGTACCAAAGAATTAGACATTTTATTCATCGGTCCATAAGACCCTTCCTACAGTCCTTACTAGTCCACTGGTGGTGCTTCATGGCCCAGCACAGGCTTTTTTTCATTGCTGCAGAATAGCAGTTCTTAACCCGTAACTTGTTCCCCGAAAACGGGTTTTCTGTTTTATAACTCTGAAATTTACACTATTTTTCAGTTTTTGGTAACCTAAACTTTTATTTTAAACCTCTAGCAGTTTACTGTTTACCTTTGTACCATTGCGGTTTATTCACTGGACTTGAATTTCTTAACTTTCAATAAAAAATGGGAGTATTGTAAAACTGTCGACCGATAGTGTAAATTCTGTAGTTTTATAAAGCTGCTGTTTAGTTTATATACCCCTGAGTGATGAATCTGCCATAAGGTTGCCTGTACAGTATACACTCCCTCTAGCAATTTAAACACCAGATTTGCAGTGGAGGCAGCCAAGTTAGCAATTCATTTTCATGTGAATATTTTTATCTTTTGAATATGTCAAATGAGTCAAAATCCAAGGTAAATCTATAATGTTTTAATGTTCTCAGACTATAGTTGTAATAAACATGCTTTAATTATTGATATTGTTGTTATTATATATAAATATTAAAGTTTGTTTTTGTAAATGGTCTTAATTCTTAACTGTGCTCTATAGCATAGGTGGTGTTTGAGGTTTTGCAAATAAATGGCCATCACTAATAAAATGCAGTAGCACAAAATGAAAATACTGGTTCTATAGTGTTGGCATGGAAAGTACTTTCTAATGTAGGAGATACCTCTACAACTTCAGTACATTTCTCCTCCGTTCTATTCACCTCTCGGATGCTGCGCTCATTATGCAGCTGTCCAGAAAGCAAATAAAAGGTATCAATTCGTATAAATTACAATTATGCCTTCAAAACAAAGGATCCATTGTTTCCAACTGTCATTAAGGTTACTAACAGCAATTAATGACGTAATTATGGGAAAAAAGTTATTTTGGGCCTGTGTACATTTGGAAGACCCTTACATATAATCACACTGTTCACGTAAAGAAATAATTATCCTTTATTGAGGCACACCTATTGTGGGTGTTCATTTTACTAATGTGAATTTTAGGGTTTGCAATGTCAATAGTTAATGGAGTGAATTAAAGCATTTTACAAGTCATCTGCATCAATAAGTAATCAAAAATTGGCAATTTCTAAGAGATGTCAGACTAATGTGTGGAAGTATTAATATTCTTAGAGAGTTCTAGCCTACCATCCCGAGACCAGCGGGAGGCTCCCGATTTTTCGGGTAATCCCCTGCACCCCTGGAAGGGTAGGCACTTTGCCCGCATCCCACCCACTTCCTAGTGAAGTGGGCAGAATGGGGAGAATATTCCCGGCGATCGGCGGGTCTGTGCATAGGGTGCATAGACTTATGATGCGATTCTAGGAGACTCTCGTAATTTTGCCCCATTCCCCCTAACTAAATATTTGGCATTCCCTATGAAGTCCCGTGAGGGGTGGGACTTAATGATGCTACCCGTCCGGCTCTGCCCCAACACCGCCCACCTGCTTCTACTCCCCAGGCTTCTCCCGGGAAGGGAATCTCAGAAGTCGGTAAGTATTCTGTACAGTCTGGATACAGGAAGAAGCTGACTTGTTGTCTAAGACTATAATTATGGCTTGCATAAATGAGAAAGTTGTAGCCAATAAAAAGAACACAAAAAGCCATGCCCAAACCTATCCCCATTCAGAAATATTATGTTCGTAGGGTGTAATTATTTAATGGTTAATAGCTGAAATAAATGAAACTGCAACTCTAATATGTTCCATTTGTATCTTCTACAGATTCTGATAGGATGAGTTGCATGAGGAACCTGTAGTCATGTCTAGACAAATTAAACTCTCTAGCATCAGAACTCCCTGCACACTCAGCCACACACACACCAAATCTTATCATTAAAAATAAAACACGGACACCAAAATTGCCGGGGAAAAATGGTCAGTCTTTTTATTTTCTTAAAACTAGTAACCTATTTATTTAGAGCCTCCTATTTATTAAATGTCCTAACTGAACAAACCTAAACATAACATGGTGACAGGGTTTCTGAATGGCCTAACAATAAAGTGAATACATATGAAAGCATATATATATGAAAAATAATAAACGGAGGGGCTACACTCCCACCTTTACCAAATTGGGGTTGGGACCAACTGCCCCTCTCGCAGAGTTCACGGGCCACCTGCCCAACCCTGCGGGGGAAATACCTAAGTACGAATTGAGGGGCACCCGTGCACCTAGGAAGGCCAGGACCCACCTGGATCGGTGGTTATCCATTGAAACGCCCTACACTCGGCCTAAAGCCAACCCAGCCGCACGGGTAACCCCCCAGGGAAAATTAACTATAGCTTACCAAAAATCATAACCCTAAACCCATGAAACATTCATAAAACCAGGCCACAACAAGGACCTACCGTCCGTAGCCGCCACCATATCTCAACTCAAAGCTATTAACAAAACCCAACCCCTAAACATCTAGAGCTCTAACCCCCAAAATCAAGTCTCTAAGAAAAATTTTGCACCCCCCACGAGACAGGTGCACCCCATCAGCCCTGTACAGTTCTCTACCCTGATTAGTGATCCCAGGGTGTCTCACCACCTAACCCCCGTGGGCCAGAACCGCCCTGCCAACCACGGAGTTAATCCTCCACCTGGACATATCCACTGCCAATGGGTTAAAAGCCCCATGCCACTGCAAACGTGGCACCATCTCAGACCATATGACCCTACAAAAGGGCCACCGAGCAATAAGTGCCAATATATCAGCCCTGATGGTCATTCTTAAATCAAGTCATGTGTGGGAGCTTAAATCATTGCCGCCCAAATGAATAATGAGGAAACGGGGGTACCCGTACCTCGCACCGAGCTCTGGAGTAAGCCCTCCAAACCCTGCCAATGTAGACCTCTCTGCTCAATCCACCTTATATTAACAACTTCAGATAGCTCCCGAGCACCCAATAAAACTTCAGACCGGGCCAGCCAGAATACATATGAATGCCCTATAACCCAAATAAAGGTATCATCCAATTGCCAACCTGGTAAAAAACAAAAAGGTGTAAAGGTTAATAAACAATATACTCAAGTATACAATAACCAGGGAACAGCATGATACATGAGGAAGTTACATTAAACTATATTGATGGGGCTATTGACTCTAACTGTCTAATACTGAGTCTATTTATACATTAAACCTACCAAGGGACAATGAGGAGTGGGCCGATGAAAGAGATCCCAACCAGACCTGAGCAAAAAACACAAAACTTCCACCGGCGGGCAGCAGCCACAATTAAAACCAGTGATAACATAAAAAAATCCTCAAGACCCCCACCTAGGGCGAGTAGCTAATCTTCAGGTTGGGATGCAGCAAACGGAATTCCGACGCTCCTGTAACCAGACTCCATCCTTCCGTCCACTGAGTTTGCTCGTGCTCCCGCCATGATTTACCACACAGCACAAGTATTCACAAAGAAAACCCCATGCCGATAAGTTTTGGGCAGGACAGAACACAAGCAACTGACCCAACTGCCACATGCAACGTCACAGACCATCCCAAAGAAAGTGGCCCGGAAAATTCTAAACCAACTATGAAGTGGAAGAACGCCCAAAGGGCACTCCCAAAACCACAGAAACATGTCTGCGATCTCAGGAGCGCCCCCCACATGCCTAACACTCCCACTAGTAAATGGGAAAACCCGTGAGACGTTGTACCTGTCTATTGGGTCCCCGCGTCTGACTGCCTTGACACGAGTAGGCGCTATGGTCCATATAACCACCAGCCACACTGCCCGCATCATACAGTCATGAGGTAACATCAACCCGAGGAAAAAACACCAAGGCAAGAATAACGTGTGCTCTTACCTCTGGTACCTTGTTCCAGAAGGAACCGACCCCACGGCTCCCATGAAGCAAGAAAAATGCGGTATGTCCCTAGGCCCAGGGACCGGTGGGCTACGGCCGCCAAACTGGTCATATAACCTACCAAATATAATTCGGGCATAATTCACCAATTGGTTCAGCAAAGGCGCCAATGCTCTAAACCGAGACCAGTCACCTCTGGACAATGCATCAGCAATACAGTTATCAATGCCAGCCACGTGACGTGCGCAAAAAGTAATATTAAATTGCAAGCAACGCAATACCAGCTGAGCAATTACCTTAATGGCCAGCAAAAATGCAGAGAGCTGTTTATTAATCGCCTGGACAACTCCCAAGTTATCGCACCAAAAAACCATGGACCTGTTTCTCAACCGCTCCCCCCAAAGCTCCATTGCCACCAAAATAGGAAACAGTTCCAGCAGAAGAAGATTGCGAGTCAAGCCCTCAGCTATCCATTCAGCCGGCCACCGCACAGTGCACCAACTCCCACCTAAAAAGGCCCCAAAACCCAAAGAACCTGCCGCGTCAGTAAAAAGCTGCAGAGTTACATTAGATGCCAGGGGGTCCTGCCAAATACGCCCTCCATTAAACTGATCCAGAAATTGATCCCAGACCAAGAGATCCCGATGGATCTCCCCTGGCAACCTTAAAAAATTATGCAGGCTCCTGGCTTTTGCTGTTAACCTTTCCAGCTTACAGCAAAAAAATCTACCCATGGGAATAACTCTGCATGCAAAATTAAATAACCCCAAAATGGACTGAGCCTGCCGCAGTGTAACCTTACCTACCGCCAGTGCCAGTAATATGCTGTCATGCAACCGACGTACCTTATCCTCCGGCAACCGACAAAGCCCCCCAACCGTGTCTATCTCGATACCCAAATAGGGAAGTCTCTCCGTGGGACCCTCATCGTCGTATCCAATGCCAGGGGAATGCCAAAGCTAGAAAAAAGAGCCACAGCCTATTGAAGTAGCAAAGCACATCTTTGAGACCCTGCTGGACCTACCAATAAAAAATCGTACAAATAATGTGCAATGCCATCTTCCCTTGAACCTCTTTGTAGATACCAATGTAGAAATGAACTAAACTTCTCAAAGTAGGAGCAGGGAATAGAACAACCCATGGGCAGACATATATCAAAATAAAAACCGTCCTCTAAGTAAAAACCCATGAACCTAAAAGCTGAAGGGTGTAGTGGCAACAAATGAAATGCAGATTCAATATCGAGTTTGCACATCAAAGCCCCTGATTAAAATGACGAACCACCGCTAAACCCTCATCAAAGGACTGGTACCATACCCGACAAAGCTCCTCTGCAATCGCGTCGTTCACTGAGCCACCTCTGGGGTATGATCCCTACAGCCTTTTTAGAGACTACCCCAACTAGCGACAGTATCAAACCCTCAATTGGAGGTTCCCGAAATGGACCTAAAATGCACCCCAACTGCACCTCCCCGTCAACCTTCTCACATAGAACTGCAGGCAAATCTCACGCCGAGCGTAAATTCCTGCCCCCACCCCCAGTGACTATGCCCCTCACCGGCAAATGAAAACTGTCCAGAATCCTGCCCGCAAAAACTCAGGACGGTTTGGATAAGCTTCCAGCCAAGCCGCCATAGCTTCAACACAAACTGGAGTAGGACCCCTATTTTGGAGGGGCGGCTGCAGGGCCGGGGCCAATTGCCCCATTCCCTGAGGCCCCAGAGGAAACATCCCCTGATCGGGAACAATCTTTAATGGGGTGTGCTCCGCCGCATCTGATACAACAGTGCCGAAAGTGACGTTTTGTCCCCAAAACACATTGCCTGTTATTATGGGCAAAACATTTTTCCCATGTCCAAGCCGCGACGCAGGGTTTCCTGGCTACCCCCCACCCCAGTGCCAAATGTCCGCTGCGGCTGGGTAACGTCGACAAATACCTCCACATCCTTAGCCCCCGAAAATCGATAATTTTCCTTTCCGTGCTGCTTCCGCCGAAATTCTTCGTCATATATTCTCCATGGGTTTCCCCACGCAGAAACTAACCATTTCATGTATCAGATACATGTAACGTATAACTTTCATATGCTCGTCTGGTCGCGTTTTCTAGGTAGCACGATACAAAAATATACATCCCCATACAATTGTGGTAAGACATGCACGTGTCCCACACCCGCGCCCTCTTTCTTCTTAGCAACATTCCATGCCTGCCTTGCCTTACTAGTAAGTGCAAATATGTTAACAAAACGGACCCTTCCTAATCCTGTCCCTTTCCCTGGGGCGCACCCCCCTTAAAAACGTCTGTGTTTGCGCAAAGTACTTTGTCTGACAGCACAGAAGTGTCAGAAAAAACTACTGGTGGAGGAATGATGCCTGTGCTTAGCCTTCCTACCCCTCTTTTTGTGCCTCCCAGAATTAGAAGAGGAATCAGTAGAAGAAGGACTATCATTACCCGAGGTCCCCCGCCCCATGCTGCGGGGGGCCGCTCACACAGCACGTCACTAGGCTCGCTCCCACCACTGGAGATCCCTCCAATCCGGATCAGAAGAAGGACTCACCAGAACAAAACCACCGCCGGGCCAGCACTGGTTTCGCCCCCATCATCCATGTTGCGCTCTTTCCTCTGCATCGTGGTACTGGTAGATGCTTCACCTGTGGGAAGACAACCGGACATATCCGACACCATCTTGGGCAGGACCTAGTGGTTCCGAAGCCCCCACAGTATAACGCCCCCTCCCCTTTTGCAAAGTTGCGGCCCAAAGCTGGGCCAACCACTGTGGTTAAACCCCTTGACAGTGAGGTTGGGCTCCGATTATTCATGCCTGCATCACCCCTCCCCCCCGCTGGGCCCAGCGGGGGAGGAGCGGAAACCAACGCCGACAACAGTGAAGCATGAAGCGCAGATACCACTCCTAAATCACCTCCAGCATTCCCAGGTGCATGATCCGCGGCTACTCGCACTACTCGCATTAACCCCAGATGCCCCCACTCACTACATCGGCATAAGATCTTTTATTTCGAGAAGCCACAGAGTTGCCCCAATGACGTCCCCCCAAAGGGCACAGAAGGCGACCCCGTTATGCTGTCCGCAGAACAAGAACTGGAGGAAGCACACTTAGTGTCCTCCATTTCATGTCCCCTATTACTCCTGATGTCAAAATGGCGGGTCGGGGACTACGAACCGCATCTAACAGCATGTCATCTACAGGGCTATATAGAGTTACTCGTGGGCCTGCGTGCAACTGACGCCGCAGCCTCCATGACCCAGTCCCCAACATATCCCCCTCCACAGGGGCATTAAACCGCTCGGGAGTCCTACGCACTCCGCACCTCCGTCCTCCCCGACGTTGAAACCCTGTGGTAATAGACCCCGATGTTCCGCGGATAGAAATCCGGTCCCGGGCTCGACCGCGTCCGCGGGCACCCCCAACCCCATCCGGGGTGACAGTCCAGCCACCCACCATGTCCACCAAATAGCGGTCGGGATGGCTGTGGCCCTGCGGGGGCGATCCATCGTTAAAGTAGAATTAAGGAAAGAAAGAAAGAGTAGGAAAGCAAAAAAGGTAGAATAAAAATAGTGGGTGAATATAAGAGAAAGATATCAATATAATTAAATATTAGCAATAAACCAAATGTAGTACTTCTCTGTCCAAGATCAGGAAAAGAGAGAGGGCAAGCCAACCTTAACTTCCCATAAAACCTATAACAACCACGCCCCCCCCCAACACAACTAGCCATACCATTGGCTTATACCAATTGACCATAAACTACTACCCCGAACAATTAACCCCCAGTGTCCCTGAGTGCACAGAGTGTCAGACTGCAGGTTTATGACATCTACTGTCAAATGAACTGACCTCCATGTTCTTTTGCGATATTCCTGATTTCAATATAATTGTGTGTGTTTGAGCTGTGCTTGACGCAGCATATATACACTATTTTTACACATGGCATAAATGCGGGGAATATACTGCCAATGCTGACCTGACCCATCTCTTGGATATGGGTGAGAATATTTTTTCATGTGTTTTTTTTGCATTCATTTTGCAGCTAGTTCTGCATCAGGCCAGAATGTGATTGGCAAATGTCATGTATTTTGAGCTCAACCAATAGTTATTGAAATCTAGCAAATCAATCACTAGCACAGGCCGCATACATATACGCACACACGCACACACATACTGGTTTCCATGTTGGATGGGGACTGACTTTCTGCTCATCACTTGTGGGGACCACCCCTTCTAGATGTTCTAGAGGTATGAAAAAGATTAGGCACGCTGGGCCTGATGCAGAGCCAGACGCTATTTGCGGACGCTCGTTCAGAAAAAGGGTCCGGATATTTAAATTGAGCGCTCGCTCTTTGCAGTCTGTGGACGCCTCTACTTCTGAGCGAGCATCCGAAACATGTGCTCGCTTTTTTGTAAAGACGCCCCTTGGCCGTTCGCATCATACGTCATCTCCGCTATTTATTTGATTAATCGAGTACATCGAAAGGCGTATGAACTGCTCGCAATTCTTGTGGTTGGATTTTCCTACCGCATTCATGCGAACAGTTCAGGCTAAGAGACAACCAAGTGACGTGGCCGATGACGCTGCTTTGTTAATTATGCACACCCTTAAAACGCCCGTTTTGACCATTTGGCACGCCTGCGTTCGGATCTCCCCTCCCCGTTTTCAAGCACCTTCCCCTGTTACCACCCACAAACGCCTCATCCTGTCACTCAAATTACAAGCCCCTCACTATTTTGCGAGCACACGATTTCCGACCGCACTGACTGGTTGGCGCATGCGTATTACGACCCATACGCATGCGCAGATGTGCGAACATCGCTTGGAGCGAGCGAGCGGCCTCTTACGAGCGGCTCTGAATCAGGCCCACTAACCATAGCTTTGTTAGCTTATACACGACTTCAGTTACCTGAATTGATGAAGTAATGTTCTGAACATGCTAAGTGGGGGATCTGTGAAAACTCAAGTGAACATGGCTGATGGGGAACTTATTTACATTTTATTTCCATAGTTCACACAAATTCCCCTTTGATTAGTGGGGACCTTGCAGCAAATGTATTACTAATGACAAATTATATGCATCTGTATCAAGTAAATTCTCAGATTATTGCATTTGTTAAAAAAAAAGGATTAATCTACAATTAATAATTTTTAAATATAAATTAGTTGTACATCAATTACAGTTGAAATTATGAAATTTAGCTTAGCTTAGGGCCTGATTCAGCAAGGAACGCAAGTGCTAGGATGCACGCATTCGATGTTTGCATTCTGTGCATGCATGTTCATCGCAGTGTGCAAACCGCTCACTGCGACTGGGAAAGCGATTACAATGAGAACGCAGAACCATCGGAGATTGATTGACAGAAAGTGCCATTTGAGGGTGTGATGGGGGTGGTTAGCAAAACGCAGCGGTGCCAGGGCATTCCAAAACCGTTGCACGGGCGTACATATATTATCCACTGCGATTGCATACGTGGCCTGGCATCTCGCTGCGTACAGGAAGTTTAGCAATTTCTGAGTACGGTCTGACCTTGTGCAAGCTGGTGTGCTTATATTGTGCTACAGCGACAGTGCGATCACAGACATTAGCATATTTTCGCAGCAGACGGGTACGTACGTATTCAGACTTGCGATCCATGCTGAATCAGGCCCTTAGATCATAGATAATGTAGAGATAACGTAGCGCTTTCCATGTAGTCATCATCACAATATAGAAGAATTTATGTTTGACAGATTGATAGTCCTAGGTTTGATAGGAATATTAGTGTGACTGAAGTGAATACAGTAAGAGGCTATCTATTAACGTACAAAGGATTGTAAGAGAAGTGAATTATTGTCTAGATATTTTCCAATGCGTATCAAACCCACAAGAAGTCAAACTTTTAAACCCTTCGGCTTTTTGTTAGCACAAAAAGTGACAAAATATGTGGGTCCCAGGGTCCCACCACTTAAAAAAATGGGGTCCTACCTGACCATTTCTGGGTCCTATCATAATGTTATGCTTTAGAGCTTCCCATATGCCTCTCAGACCTCACCACATGCCAACACACATCCCCACATACTCCTAGATTGCCCATCTGATACCCCCAACAGCATCAGATATTCCCACATGCCCTTTAAATGCATGTTTATTGCCTCCATGATTTTACAGGTGATATGAATTACCATACCATCCCTTTTAACCTGGAACACTCATGGATTACACAGGTTTTGTGGCTGATTAAAACCAGATGAAATCCAGGCTTGCAGTCAGCCAGCCACAGAGCCTGTGTAATTCATGACTGTCCCGTTTAAAGGGATAGTATGGTAAGCCTATATATAAAGGGATAGTATGGTAAGCCTATATATAAAGAGATAGTATGGTAAGCCTAGGTATATAAAGGGATAGTATGGTAAGCCTATATATAAAGGGATAGTATGGTAAGCCTAGGTATATAAAGGGATAGTATGGTAAGCCTATATATAAAGGGATAGTATGGTAAGCCTAGGTATATAAAGGGATAGTATGGTAAGCCTATATATAAAGGGATAGTATGGTAAGCCTATGTACATATAAAGGGATAGTATGGTAAGCCTATGTGTATATATAAAGGGATAGTATAGTAAGCCTGTGTATATAAAGGGATAGTATGGTAAGCCTATGTACATATAAAGGGAAAATATGGTAAGCCTATGTATATATAAAGGGATAATATGGTAAGCCTATGTACATATAAAGGGATTGTATGGTAAGCCTATGTGTATATATAAAGGGATAGTATGGTAAGCCTGTGTATATCAAGGGATAATATGGTAAGCCTATGTACATATAAAGGGATAGTATGGTAAGCCTATGTGTATATAAAGGGATAGTATGGTAAGCCTGTGTATATAAAGGGATAGTATGGTAAGCCTATGTATATATAAAGGGATAGTATGGTAAGCCTATGTATATATAAAGGGATAATATGGTAAGCCTATGTACATATAAAGGGATAGTATGGTAAGCCTGTGTATATATAAAGGGATAGTATGGTAAGCCTATATATAAAGGGATAGTATGGTAAGTCTATATATAAAGGGATAGTATGGTAAGCCTATGTATATATAAAGGGATAGTATGGTAAGCCTATATAAAGTAGGGGTGTGCACCGGCCACTTTTCGTGTTTTGTGTTTTGGTTTTGGATCTGGATCTTTCTTCGTGTTTTGGATCTGGATTGGTTTTGCCAAAACCACCCTTCCGTGTTTTGGGTTCTGGGTTTTGTGTTTTGGATCTGTATTTTTTTTAAAAAAAGCATAAAAACAGCTAAAATCACAGAATTTGTTGGTTTCTCTGCTCCTATGCTATTATTAACCTCAATAACCTTAATTTCCACTCATTTCCAGTCTATTCTGAACACCTCACACCTCACAATAGTGTTTTCATGTCCAAAAGGTTGCACCGAGGTAGCTGGATGACTATGCTAAGCGACACGAGTGGGCGGCACAAACACGTGACCCATCTAGGAGTGACACTGCAGTGGCAGACAGGATGGCAGTTAGAAAAACTAGGCCCCAAACTGTACATAATGCAAAGAAAAAAAAGAAGTGCAAGATGGAATTGTCCTTGGGCCCTCCCACCCACCCTTATGTTGTATAAACAGGACATGCACACTTTAACAAATCAATCATTTCAGCGCCAGGGTCTGCCACACAACTGTGGCTGAAATGATTGGTTCGTTTGGGCCCCCACAAAACAAGCTGGCAATTAATGTGTCCCTGCACAAACTGGCTCTACGGAGGCAAGATGTCATCCTCATCCTCCTCATCCACCGATTCCTCACCCTCTTCAGTGTGTACATCCTCATCCTCACAAAGTATTAACTCGTCCCCACTTGAATCCACCACCACAGGTCCCTCTGTACCTTCTGGAGGCTGGTCTCCCTGGAAGAGCTGATAATTCATTTTGATGAACATCATCTTCTCCACATTCTGTGGAAGCAACCTCCTACGCCTTTCGCTGACAAGGTTCCCGGCTGCACTAAACACTCTTTCGGAGTACACACTGGAGGGGGGGCAACTCAGGTAAAATAGAGCCAGCTTGTACAGGGGCCTCCAAATTGCCTCTTTTTCCTGCCAGTACAGGTATGGACTGTCTGACATGCCTACTTGGATGCTGTCACCGATGTAATCCTCCACCATTCTGTCAATGGTGACAGTATCATATGCAGTGACAGTAGACATGTCAGAAATTGTTGCCAGGTCCTTCAGTCCGGACCAGATGTCCAAACTTGGTCCTGCCTGCCCTGCATCACCGCCAGCGGGTTGCTTAGGATACCTAAGTTTTTTCCTGGCAGCCCCAGTTGCGGGAGAAAATGAAGAAGGAGCCGTTGACGTGTCACGTTCCGCTTCAGCTGACAGTGTGTTCACCAGCAGGTCTTTGCACCTCTGCAGGCTTGTGTCGGCCGGAAAGAGAGACACCACATAGGCTTTAAACCTAGGATCAAGCACGGTGGCCAAAATGTAGTGGTCTGATTTCAACAGATTGACCACCCTGGAATCCTGGTAAAGCGAATGAAGGGCTTCATCCACAAGTCCCACATGCCGAGCGGAATCGCTCCGTCTTAGCTCCTCCTTCACTTTCTCCAGCTGCTTCTGCAAAAGCCTGATGAGGGGAATGACCTGACTCAAGCTGGCTGTGTCTGAACTGACTTCACGTGTGGCAAGTTCGAAGGGCTGGAGAACCTTGCACAACACGGAAATCATTCTCCACTGCGCTTGAGTCAGGTGCATACCCCCTCCTTTGCCTATGTCATAGGTGGATGTATAGGCTTGTATGGCCTTTTGCTGCTCCTCCATCCTCTGAAGCATATAGCGGGTTGAGTTCCACCGCGTCACAACCTCTTGCTTCAGGTGATGGCGGGGTAGGTTCAAGAGTGTTTGCTGGCGCTCCAGTCTTCGGTACGCAGTCGCTGAATGGCGAAAGTGGCCAGAAATTTTTCGGGCCACCCAAAGCGTCTCCTGCACGCCCCTGTCGCTTTTCAGAAAATTCTGCACCACCAAGTTTATTGTGTGAGCAAAACATGGGACGTGCTGGAATTTGCCCAGATGTAATGCCCGCACAATATTGGTGGCGTTGTCAGATATCACAAATCCCCAGGAGAGTCTAAGTGGGGTAAGCCACTGGGCGATGATTTCCCTCAGTTTCTCTAAGAGGTTGTCGGCGGTGTGCCTCTTACTGAAACCGGTGATACACAGCGTAGCCTGCCTTGTAACGAGCTGGCGTTTCTGAGATGCTGCTACTGGTGACGCTGCTGCTGTTGCTGCGTAAGGTGATACATCTACCCAGTGGGCTGTCACAGTCATATAGTCCTTAGTCTGCCCTGTTCCACTTGTCCACATGTCCGTGGTTAAGTGGACATTGTGTACAACGGCATTTTTCAGGACACTGAGGACACTTTTTCTGACGTTTCTGTACAGTCTCGGTATCGCCTGCCTAGTGAAGTGGAATCTAGACGGGATTTGGAACCGGGGACACACTACCTCCATCAATTGTCTAAATCCCACTGCACTAGTGGCGGATACCGGACGCACGTCTAACACCAACATAGCAGTCAAGGCCTCAGTTATACGTTTTGCTTCAGGATGACTGCTGTCGTACTTCATCCTCCTCGCTAAGGACTGTTGGAGGGTCAATTGTTTAGTAAAAGTAGTGGTGTTCCTACTTCCTCTCTGGGATGATGAACGACTCCCAGCAGCAGCAACAGCAGCAGCGGCAGCAGTAGGCGTAGCAATGCAGGATCCTCCAGAGGAATCCCGGATAGGAGAGTCAGTCATGCCAGTGACATGGCCTGCAGGACTACTTCCGATCCTGACTAAGGAGGAAATTGACGAGGAGGGAGTTGACGGTGTGGTTTGCAGGCGCTTGGATACAACAGGACAACGGGATTTAGGTGTCCCTGGACTGCTTACGGTCTTAGCCAAAGTTTCTGAACTTGACAGTAACTTTTTATGAACGCGCTGCAGGTGCCGTATAAGGGAGGATGTTCCTAGGTGGTTGACGTCCCTACCCCTACTTATTTCACCTTTACATATGGTACATATGGCAAGACAGTTGTTGTCCGGATTTGGATAGAAATATTGCCAGACCAAAGAGGTGGAATGTTTGGTCTTCTGCCCAGGCATGACCGTGATGGGCTTTTTCATCCCACGGACAACAACTGTCTCCCCCAGAGCCTGATTTAAACAAACCACATCACCATCAGAATCCTCCTCGCCAACTTCCTCCTCAGCGCCAGCTACACCAGTATCCTCATCCTGTTGTACTTCAACAGTGACATCTTCAATTTGCATATCAGCAAGTGGACTGTGGGTGCTCCTTTCAGCACTTGCAGGGGGCGTGCAAATGGTGGAAAGAGCCACCTCTTCCCGTCCAGTGCTGGGAAGGTCAGGCATCGCAACCACCACCACACTTGGACTCTCCTTGGGGATTTGTGATATCTTCTTAGAAAGCACAGTTCTTCGCTGTGCTTTTGCCAGCTTAACTCTTTTGATTTTTTTAGTGGGAGGAGGGCTTCCATCGTCATGTGAAGCTGAACCACTAGTCATGAACATACTAGGGATCGACCTTAGCCGTTCCTTGCCACTCCGTGTCGTAAATGGCATATTGGCAAGTTTACGTTTCTCTTCAGCTGATTTAAATGTCTTTTACAAGGTCATTTTCCTGAACTTTGCCATTTGGGATTGTATGTGCCCTCTACTATGACATTGGGCATCGGCCTTGGTAGACGACGTTGATGGCATGTTATCGTCTATGTCATGACTAGTGGCAGCAGCTTCAGCACTAGGAGGAAGTGGTTCTTGATCTTTCTCTATTTTATTTTTATCGGAGAAAGTTTGGTCCTCCATTTATGTTATATCGATTTGATATATACGTGCGGCTAAACACAGAAAATAATTTTTTTTTTGGTTTGGACTGGAGTGTACTTTCAGGGGTTACAGCACCCTTTAACGGTCAAGCCAGCCGGCCCTTTACTTATGACACAGGCGCACGCTTGGCACTACTTTGTTGATGCACGTGCGGCTACTGCGCACACAATTCACAAACACAGAAAATAATTTTTTTTTTGGTTTGGACTGGAGTGTACTTTGGGGGTTACAGCACCCTTTAACGGTCAAGCCAGCCGGCCCTTTACTTATGACACAGGCGCACTCTTGGCACAACTTTGTTGATGCACGTGCGGCTACTGCGCACACAATTCACAAACACAGAAAATAATTTTTTTTTTGGTTTGGACTGGAGTGTACTTTCGGGGGTTACAGCACCCTTTAACGGTCAAGCCAGCCAGCCCTTTACTTACGACACAGGCGCACGCTTGGCACTACTTTGTTGATGCACGTGCGGCTACTGCGCACACAATTCACAAACACAGAAAATATTTTTTTTTTTGGTTTGGACTGGAGTGTACTTTCGGGGGTTACAGCACCCTTAACGGTCAAGCCAGCTGGCCCTTTACTTATGATACAGGCGCAAGCTTGGCACTACTTTGTTGATGCACGTGTGGCTACTGCGCACACAATTCACAAACACAGAAAATATTATTTTTTTTGGTTTGGACTGGAGTGTACTTTCGGGGGTTACAGCACCCTTTAACGGTCAAGCCAGCCGGCCCTTTACTTATGACACAGGCGCACGCTTGGCACTACTTTGTTGATGCACGTGCGGCTACTGAGCACACAATTCACAAACACAGAAAATAATTTTTTTTTTGGTTTGGACTGGAGTGTACTTTCGGGGGTTACAGCACCCTTAACGGTCAAGCCAGCCGGCCCTTTACTTATGACACAGGCGCACGCTTGGCACTACTTTGTTGATGCACGTGCGGCTACTGCGCACACAATTCACAAACACAGAAAATAATTTTTTTTTTGGTTTGGACTGGAGTGTACTCTCGGGGGTTACAGCACCCTTAACGGTCAAGCCAGCCGGCCCTTTACTTATGACACAGGCGCACGCTTGGCACTACTTTGTTGATGCACGTGCGGCTACTGTGCACACAATTCACAAACACAGAAAATAATTTTTTTTTGGTTTGGACTGGAGTGTACTTTCGGGGGTTACAGCACCCTTTAACGGTCAAGCCAGCCGGCCCTTTACTTATGACACAGGCGCACGCTTGGCACTACTTTGTTGATGCACGTGCGGCTACTGCGCACACAATTCACAAACACAGAAAATAATTTTTTTTTGGGTTTGGACTGGAGTGTACTTTGGGGGTTACAGCACCCTTTAACGGTCAAGCCAGCCGGCCCTTTACTTATGACACAGGCGCACGCTTGGCACTACTTTGTTGATGCACGTGTGGCTACTGCGCACACAATTCACAAACACAGAAAATAATTTTTTTTTTGGTTTGGACTGGAGTGTACTTTCGGGGGTTACAGCACCCTTAACGGTCAAGCCAGCCGGCCCTTTACTTATGACACAGGCGCACGCTTGGCACTACTTTGTTGATGCACGTGCGGCTACTGCGCACACAATTCACAAACACAGAAAATTATTTTTTTTTTGGTTTGGACTGGAGTGTACTTTCGGGGGTTACAGCACGCTTTAACGGTCAAGCCAGCCGGCCCTTTACTTATGACACAGGCGCACGCTTGGCACTACTTTGTTGATGCACGTGCGGCTACTGCGCACACAATTCACAAACACAGAAAATAATTTTTTTTTTGGTTTGGACTGGAGTGTACTTTGGGGGTTACAGCACCCTTTAACGGTCAAGCCAGCCGGCCCTTTACTTATGACACAGGCGCACTCTTGGCACTACTTTGTTGATGCACGTGTGGCTACTGCGCACACAATTCACAAACACAGAAAATAATTTTTTTTTTGGTTTGGACTGGAGTGTACTTTCGGGGGTTACAGCACCCTTAACGGTCAAGCCAGCCGGCCCTTTACTTATGACACAGGCGCACGCTTGGCACTACTTTGTTGATGCACGTGCGGCTACTGCGCACACAATTCACAAACACAGAAAATAATTTTTTTTTTGGTTTGGACTGGAGTGTACTTTCGGGGGTTACAGCACCCTTAACGGTCAAGCCAGCGGCCCTTTACTTATGACACAGGCGCACGCTTGGCACTACTTTGTTGATGCACGTGCGGCTACTGCGCACACAATTCACAAACACAGAAAATAATTTTTTTTTTGGTTTGGACTGGAGTGTACTCTTGGGGGTTACAGCACCCTTAACGGTCAAGCCAGCCGGCCCTTTACTTATGACACAGGCGCACGCTTGGCACTACTTTGTTGATGCACGTGCGGCTACTGCGCACACAATTCACAAACACAGAAAATAATTTTTTTATGGTTTGGACTGGAGTGTACTTTCGGGGGTTACAGCACCCTTTAACGGTCAAGCCAGCCGGCCCTTTACTTATGACACAGGCGCACGCTTGGCACTACTTTGTTGATGCACGTGCGGCTACTGCGCACACAATTCACAAACACAGAAAATAATTTTTTTTTTGGTTTGGACTGGAGTGTACTTTGGGGGTTACAGCACCCTTTAACGTTTAAGCCAGCCGGCCCTTTACTTATGACACAGGCGCACGCTTGGCACTACTTTGTTGATGCACGTGCGGCTACTGCGCACACAATTCACAAACACAGAAAATAATTTTTTTTTTGGTTTGGACTGGAGTGTACTTTCGGGGGTTACAGCACCCTTAACGGTCAAGCCAGCCGGCCCTTTACTTATGACACAGGCGCACGCTTGCCACTACTTTGTTGATGCACGTGCGGCTACTGCGCACACAATTCACAAACACAGAAAATAATTTTTTTCTTGGTTTGGACTGGAGTGTACTTTCGGGGGTTACAGCACCCTTAACGGTCAAGCCAGCCGGCCCTTTACTTATGACACAGGCGCAAGCTTGGCACTACTTTGTTGATGCACGTGCGTCTACTGCGCACACAATTCACAAACACAGAAAATAATTTTTTTTTTGGTTTGGACTGGAGTGTACTTTGAGGGTTACAGCACCCTTTAACGGTCAAGCCAGCCGGCCCTTTACTTATGACACAGGCGCACTCTTAGCACTACTTTGTTGATGCACGTGCGGCTACTGCGCACACAATTCACAAACACAGAAAATAATTTTTTTTTGGTTTGGACTGGAGTGTACTTTCGGGGGTTACAGCACCCTTTAACGGTCAAGCCAGCCGGCCCTTTACTTATGACACAGGCGCACGCTTGGCACTACTTTGTTGATGCACGTGCGGCTACTGCGCACACAATTCACAAACACAGAAAATAATTTTTTTTTTGGTTTGGACTGGAGTGTACTTTGGGGGTTACAGCACCCTTTAACGGTCAAGCCAGCCGGCCCTTTACTTATGACACAGGCGCACGCTTGGCACTACTTTGTTGATGCACGTGCGGCTACTGCGCACACAATTCACAAACACAGAAAATAAATTTTTTTTTGGTTTGGACTGTAGTGTACTTTCGGTGGTTACAGCACCCTTAACGGTCAAGCCAGCCGGCCCTTTACTTATGACACAGGCGCACGCTTGGCACTACTTTGTTGATGCACGTGCGGCTACTGCGCACACAATTCACAAACACAGAAAATATTTTTTTTTTTGGTTTGGACTGGAGTGTACTTTCGGGGGTTACAGCACCCTTAACGGTCAAGCCAGCCGGCCCTTTACTTATGACACAGGCGCACGCTTGGCACTACTTTGTTGATGCACGTGCGGCTACTGCGCACACAATTCACAAACACAGAAAATAATTTTTTTTTGGTTTGGACTGGAGTGTACTTTCGGGGGTTACAGCACCCTTTAACGGTCAAGCCAGCCGGCCCTTTACTTATGACACAGGCGCACGCTTGGCACTACTTTGTTGATGCACGTGCGGCTACTGCGCACACAATTCACAAACACAGAAAATAATTTTTTTTTTGGTTTGGACTGGAGTGTACTTTGGGGGTTACAGCACCCTTTAACGGTCAAGCCAGCCGGCCCTTTACTTATGACACAGGCGCACGCTTGGCACTACTTTGTTGATGCACGTGCGGCTACTGCGCACACAATTCACAAACACAGAAAATAATTTTTTTTTTGGTTTGGACTGGAGTGTACTTTCGGGGGTTACAGCACCCTTAACGGTCAAGCCAGCCGGCCCTTTACTTATGACACAGGCGCACGCTTGGCACTACTTTGTTGATGCACGTGCGGCTACTGCGCACACAATTCACAAACACAGAAAATAATTTTTTTTTTGGTTTGGACTGGAGTGTACTTTCGGGGGTTACAGCACCCTTAACGGTCAAGCCAGCCGGCCCTTTACTTATGACACAGGCGCACGCTTGGCACTACTTTGTTGATGCACGTGCGGCTACTGCGCACACAATTCACAAACACAGAAAATAATTTTTTTTTTGGTTTGGACTGGAGTGTACTTTCGGGGGTTACAGCACCCTTAACGGTCAAGCCAGCCGGCCCTTTACTTATGACACAGGCGCACGCTTGGCACTACTTTTTTGATGCACGTGCGGCTACTGCGCACACAATTCACAAACACAGAAAATAATTTTTTTTTTGGTTTGGACTGGAGTGTACTTTCGGGGGTTACAGCACCCTTAACGGTCAAGCCAGCCGGCCCTTTACTTATGACACAGGCGCACGCTTGGCACTACTTTGTTGATGCACGTGCGGCTACTGCGCACACAATTCACAAACACAGAAAATAATTTTTTTTTTGGTTTGGACTGGAGTGTACTTTCGGGGGTTACAGCACCCTTAACGGTCAAGCCAGCCGGCCCTTTACTTATGACACAGGCGCACGCTTGGCACTACTTTGTTGATGCACGTGCGGCTACTGCGCACACAATTCACAAACACAGAAAATAATTTTTTTTTTGGTTTGGACTGGAGTGTACTTTCGGGGGTTACAGCACCCTTAACGGTCAAGCCAGCCGGCCCTTTACTTATGACACAGGCGCACGCTTGGCACTACTTTGTTGATGCACGTGCGGCTACTGCGCACACAATTCACAAACACAGAAAATAATTTTTTTTTGGTTTGGACTGGAGTGTACTTTCGGGGGTTACAGCACCCTTTAACGTTCAAGCCAGCCGGCCCTTTACTTATGACACAGGCGCACGCTTGGCACTACTTTGTTGATGCACGTGCGGCTACTGCGCACACAATTCACAAACACAGAAAATATATTATTTTTTTAGCACTTGGGGGGAGCACCCCTGATGGACAGAGCACCCCCTGGACAACACTACAGCACTCCTTTAGGACTGGGACACTGCACAGGACTTTGGAGTGGACACAGCCCCTATGGAGAACTGACTGCACAACACAGTCCAGCCAGCCCCTATGGACTTTGAAGTAGTGGACACAGCCCCTATTAACAACAGCAGCACAGCACAACACAGCCAGCCCCTATGGACTTTGAAGTAGTGGACAACAGCAGCACTACACTACACTACACTACACAGCCCTAACTCCCACCCTCCCTCTTCACTGTCCACAGCCGAGTGAGAAAATGGCGCCGACGCGGGTACCTTATATAGGATCCAAAACCCGCGAGACTCGGAAGGCGGGATGATGACGTTTTGCCTCGATTTCAGATCCGAGTCAGGCGGGAAAAGTCGAGCCTGACTCGGATCAGACTCGGATCGGGGGGGCTCGGGGGGGTTCGGATTTCAGAAATCCGAACCCGCTCACCCCTAATATAAAGGCATAGTATAGCATGCCTATGTATATAAAGGGATAGTATGGTAATCCTATGTGTATATCTAAATGGATAGTATGGTAAGACTATATAAAGTGATAGTATAGTAAGCCTGTGTATATAAAGGGATAGTATGGTAAGACTATATAAAGTGATAGCATAGTAAGCCTATGTATATAAAGGGATAGTATGGTAAGACTATATAAAGTGATAGTATGGTAAGCCTATGTATATATAAAGGGATAGTATGGTAAGCCTATGTATATATAAAGGGATAGTATGGTAAGCCTATGTATATATAAAGGGATAGTATTGTAAACCTATGTATATATAAAGAGATAGTATGGTAAGCCTATGTGTATATATAATGGGATAGCATGGGAAGCCTATATATAAAGGGATAGTATGGTAAGCCTATGTATGTATAAAGGGATAGTATGGTAAACCTTTTTAAAGGGATAGTATAGCATGCCTATGTATATAAAGGGATAGTATGGTAATCCTATGAATAAGGCATTAGGTAATAAAAGACATATTTATCAAAGGATATATGTGAAATTATCCTAGAAGGCAACCATTTTTGGAGGTGGTATGTAAATATTAAAAACTACTGGGATGTATGTACAGGAGACCACAGCATATATTCCAGATGTCTGCTGCAATGCCCTAGTCTTCATGTTAGGGCAGGCTGGGTGTGCCTTTCAGAAAGGGACAGTTTGCAGCCTTTGGCATGCACACTAAAAAGGGGTGTGGTCATTTAGAAAAGGGGCATGTCCTTGAAATGCTACCCCTTTTGACCACTGTAGAGGGCGTGCCCTCAAGTTCTCCCTGCAGTATGAATACATGCCATGCAATGCCAATCACTGCGGCCCACAGGTGGGGATGGCTGTTTTAGCTTTTCACTGTATAGTATGCCTTATTCACATAATGTTACACAGTAGTGCCCATTATAAATACATTTATGCCTTGCAGTAGTGCCTTTTACACATTTATGCCACGGAGTAATGCCCTTTACACCTTATGCCACACAGTTATAACCGGCATTTACACATTTATGCTACAGTGCCCTTTACACATTATGCCACACAGTTATGAACGGCCTTTGCGCATTATGCCATACATTCATGCCCTTTACACATTATGCCATACAATATTACCTATTACACATTATGCCACACAGTAATGCTCTGGCTTTACACATTATGCCATACATTCATGCCCTTTACAAATTATACCTTACAGAAATGCCAGGCCTTTACACATTATGCCATGCAGTAATACCCCTTAAAATTGATGCCAAATAGTAATGCATGATCCTTTAGATGTTATGCCACACAGTACCCCAGCAACCTTTTCCCTAACTGTGTCCCTCTAGCAATCCTCACCTGCTGCCTAGCCCCCATGTCCACATCAGCAGGCAGCCACACCAGCCCGGCACTCAGTGCAGCCCTTGCTTGAAAATAGCACTGCTGTCATACAAATCTAGCACCACATGAGCAAATTGGAGCTCCCGGACCGGCAACTGTTCCTGATTGGCTGCCGGTCTGCGAGCTCCGATTGGCTCATGACTTGTGCCTATATGAATGACAGTGGCGCTGATAGTGATGCATGCAGGGCAGCTGGGCGGTGTATCCAGAGATGTGCTGCTGCTGAGTCACCTGGAGCTGGAAGAACAGGATAGTGTGCTGGCTAGGACTTGTAGTTCTATTTCATTGGAGCATGCTAGGACTTGTAGTCTTATATCAATTGGAGAATATGCTGGGGCTCGTAGTCCTATAACATTTGTAGAGACCTGGGCAGTATGCTGGGGCATGTAGCACTCATTTGGAGAGCATTGCTGGGACTTGTAGTCCTATAACATTTGTAGAGTATGCTGGGGCATGTAACACTACAGCAAATACTGTGAGCCAGGAGGTTATTTATTTTATTTTATTTATTAACAGTTTCTTATATATCGCAGCATATTCCATTGCAATTTACAATTGTAAGCATTAATAGAACAAAACTGGGTAATAACAGACAGATATATAGGTAGGAAGGCCCTGCTCGCAAGCTTACAATCTATAGGGAAATAGGCATTGATACACAAGGATAGGTGCTATATATTGCATTTTGGTCCAGCCAGAATGCACAGTTTCTTGGTTGGCTGCATGATCCAGTCACACAGGAATGTCGACCAAATGTCAGGAGTATGTGAGAGAAAGACGATGTGTGAGATTGTGTGTGGACTGTAAAAGGGGATGTAATTAGATATGGAAGCTATGAAGGTTATGTTGGAGGTTCTGGAATCTGATAAGCTTGCCTGAAGAGGTGAGTTTTCAGGGAACGCTTGAAGGATTGGAGACTAGAGGAAAGTCTTATTGTGCGAGGAAGGTTATTCCATAGAGTGGGTGCAGCGCGAAGAAAGTCCTGTAACCGTGAATGGGAGCAAGTAATGCATGGGGATGAGAGACGCAGATCTTGTGCTGAGCGGAGAGGTCGGGTTGGGAGATATTTTGAGATGAGTGAAGAGATGTATGTTGGTGTGGTGTGGTTTGGTTAATAGCCTTATGTGTAAGTGAAAGTATTTTGTATTGAATACGGTAGAAAATCGGCAACCAATGGAGGGACTGACAGAGCGGGGCAGCAGAAGAAGAACGTTTCGCAAGGAAGATAAGCCTTGCAGCTGCATTCATAATGGATTGTAATGGTGATAGCCTGTTTTTGGGAAGACCAGTAAGGAGGCTATTGCAATAGTCAATGCGGGAAATAATAAGTGCATGGATTAGAGCTTTTGCAGTGTCTTGCGTGAGATATGAGGTTATGTTCAGACTTGAGGTTCCCTAACAGCTGGAGGCAGTTACTCACAGACCGGGCCCAACCAACCAACCAACGTACCTCCTCAGGCGCGGCATATTCAGATACATATGTGCCACCAATAGCATTGTCAGACTCAGCCCAGACGGTAACTTCCAGGTCATGAGTAAAACACTTATATTATGTTCTGTCTCCCTCACTGTAGCCATTTCCTTGTAGACCATCTCACCAGGTGGGCATACGCATAGCTGCTGCGGGAATGGAGACAAGAGGAGGGAGCTACAGTTGGCTCTCTAGTGTCTGACCAGGTAGTAAGGACACAGTGACGCCGACCGGCTGCAGTAAAGATGGCAGCTCAGTCCATGGAGAGGCGCTGTGCTGCGGCCAATCCCTGACAGTTTGACAGGGATTGGCTGCGGAACAGCGCATCCCCGGGGAGCTCTATTTTAAAAGTGAGTCCCTGGTCCTTAATGCTGGGTAAAATACGCGCTATAGCGCATATTTGTGATCACTGATTCAACTATTTAAAAAAAGTATTTTATCCACTGTAAACCACCTACTACTTAATCACATGACACGTAAAGGTAGTTTTTATATAGTGGTGCTAACCGCTAATTGAACATTAATAAATTAAATTCAAAAACATTTAAATGGCAAAATCAAACTTTTAATGAATTTAAATTCACCAACAAACTTGCCAAATAACCACAAAACAATCAAGCTCCCGTTGTCTGAGTTTTGAAAAAATAATTCTTCATTAAAAAAATATAATTTTCACATATGCTTCTTTTTAAATATCTGCAATTTTTGGATATTATTGGCACTTTAGTGCAAAATATAATAATGAAAACAGTTCAAAGGTAGGAAATAAGGGCCTGATTCAGAGGCGCTCGCAAAAAGCGAGCGCTCGCTCTGAATCAGGGTGAGCGCTGTTTTTTTTTTAGGAGCGGATACCCACGGCTATAGCGAGCAGCCATGATGTTGGTTGCGATGGTCAAGACCATCGTGACCATCGGGCTTGCGACGAGACCCTTGTGGTAGGGTCTCGTTCATCGCAAGCCCCAGAGAGCTTTCGGCTCTAACAGAGCCGGAAGCTCTCCGCTGACATCACTCGTGATGTCAGTGGGGCCGCCCCCAAACGGCAAGTATTCCCTCGGGAACTCCTCCATTTGGGCAGCCACCCCCCGGCCTGCCCACCAAACGGGGCGAGCTGTCACTCAACATTGACAGCTCGCCCCCTTTGGTGCGAGACACGGAGCAACGGATTGCCCGTCGCTAGCCGAGTCTCGCGCATGCACACGACAGAGCCGGCTGTGGGCCACCATCAACCCGGTTGCGTGCACTCAGCGCTTGCGACCGGGTCTGAATCAGGCCCTAAGTTCACATGTGCTGTGTGCTTTGCTGAGACATGTGA
This sequence comes from Taudactylus pleione, assembly GCA_031769625.1. Taxonomy (NCBI): domain Eukaryota; kingdom Metazoa; phylum Chordata; class Amphibia; order Anura; family Myobatrachidae; genus Taudactylus; species Taudactylus pleione. Next base: position 1,078,716 of record JAUIMM010001124.1, read on the forward strand.
ATGTAAACAAAAACTGCTATAACAGAGAATTGGTATTCTTCACACTATTTACGTTGCAATTTTCTTTTAAAGGCTGTAATGCGGCTATAAACGTAGAATTTAGATTCTGCCAGTCCCGGTTCTTAAGAGCTTCTGGTTCAGTATTTAAACACTTCTCACAGTCACTCTTTACCGGCACAATGCAAGATGTGATGAAACGATTCATGTGCCTTTCCACTGCTTCCACCTCTGTCTGTTGCCAGGGTGTTTTCTTCTTCTGGGTACTGTAGCTTTACCTTAAAGTGGTCAGAAAAATGCATTTTTAATTGAAAAAATGTGTGTGCTGGAATTCTGATCCCTAATTCTAAATCTTATATCAGTAAACATGCCAGCAATTAAAAATATTTGCATATTGCGTTGTCATAATATAAATTTAGATTTTTTTCAAATATAACTTTCAGGAAGAAACAACAGTATTTATCAAGTACTTATCAACATTTTGGATCTATTGGATTAACCCATCGAGTTATCCTACTATGTAGTATGTCCAAAGAATGATAATGACATAATAACCATGACACAAGTACTACCATGGTGATTATGGCTTTAGCAACACAAGCTTTGTGAACAATTATTTTAAATTATATTATAGCTATATGAAGTTGAGTTGTTTCTACAGTATGAGTAAAACTCCAAGTTATTACTAAGCTTCTATCCACTGATTAAATTCACACACACCAGCCTGGGGGTGTACAGATGTGTTACATACACCTTTTCTCACATTGCTCCAAATAGCTCCATTGGACGTACTACAGACTTTGCCATTTAGCTGCTCCAAACATCTTTTTCTTTTAATATGCATCTTATTCTGGGCCCGTATTCAATTTGAGGCGATGACGTCATTATCGCCTGTTTTAGTTTTCCTCCGTATTCAATTTGAAAGACTTTCCGCCTAGGCGATAAGTCAATGCAATGTAATAGGCGGTAAAGTATCGCCTATGAATGGCAGGCATTAAAAAGTGCAGAATTGGGGATTTGCGGTGCAACATTTCGGGAACCCCCGTGCAGCCTTCAGACAGTCCCCCAAAGGTAATCTGTGTCAAAACAAAAAAAATAAAAAATTATGGGCACCACAAAAATTGACTTTGAAAAAGGGGGCGAATAAAAAAAAAGTTGAGGTACAAACTTAAAAAATAGCGAACTTTACTCTGGGGGGTTCCCCAAGTATGCCCCAAGTATTTTTTTGATTGCAGGTGTCTGCGGCAGGTGGGTTTTTCACGTTTTTTAAGTCACTTTAGCAACTTTAAAATATGGCGAGTCACACAACGTGGGAACTGTCAGTAGCCGGAGCCAATCAGCGGCCGCTCTACAGTCAGCGCGGCCGCTGATTGGCTCTCGGGACTGCCAGCTCTGTGGATGTGCCGTCAGCTGGCATTCGGGAGCTATGAGTATGTGTGGCAATTCACATACTCATAGCTAGTTCGTGGATCATGTAGTCGTTTTTTTTTTTGCCAAGTACGTGGATTACTGCGGAGACCAGCGCCAGGATATAGGGGAGTATGATTTTTTATTTGCAGGACCATGTTTTTGGGATATTCTACGTGGAGAAGGGGACAGATTCATCTAGTATAAGTAAGTATGTGTGAATGGGTAGGTGTGTGTAATAAAGTTATATAGTCACGGTGTGTGCGTTTTGTCTTTTTTTAACTATTTTACAGTGAAATTACAGGTGCCGCATGTCTGCTGGCACTTGTAGTTCCACAAGTGCAAAATGGCAGGCATGCTGGCACTTGTAGTTCCACTGTAAAGTACAATAGTGTTACATTATTTGGCCCCTCTATTACCCCCATACCCACCGCTCCAGGAGTATGGGGATGAGCCCCAGGCTTCAGCGTAAGCCTGTGGTGGTCGGGAGAGGGAGGACCCTTTTTTGGGGGGTCCCCGACTCCCCCGAGATGACCAGCTTGCGCTGACCGACTTGGGGTGTAATGCTTTGGACCTGGAGCCCCGGTGATTGGGTCTCCAGGCTGTGGCATTACACCCCAGTCGGTTGGGACTGGTGTTGGTCTTAAATATAGGGGGTACCCCACGTCTTTTTTGCCCCCTATATTTAAAACCAGCACTAGTCCCTGCAGCCTGGTGTTGGTTTCTAAAATATGGTGGAACCCTACAGATTTTGGCCCCTGTATTTTTAGAAACCACCACTGGCTGACAAGCCTGGGGCTGGTTTGGCTTTTGGGGGGGACCTTATGTCATTTTTTTTTGTACATTTTTACAAATTTTTTTTACAGGTTAAAAAAAACGGGAATTTTCGGGAAATATTCTAGGGACCCCCCTAAAGATGTGTAGACATGGGGGATCTCTATGGGTACCCCCATTTTTATCTCCTGAAGGAAGTCGGGGTTTCTAATAGCCACGGCAGAGAAAAAGACCTGGCAAAGGTATTTAAAAACCTGACTTTCTTTTGCAGACAAAAACAGAGGTACCCATAGTGATTCCCCATGTCTGGACATCTTTAGGGGGGTCTAACAATTATTTCCCAAAAATTCCCGTTTGTTTTCGCCGATTCAAGTATCGCCGGGTCCCGTTTTCGCCTACTTTCAAATTGAATACGGAGATACGCGGGCATGCGCGCGATACTTTAATACCTGGAAAACAGGCGAAGCCAGCGTTAAGTCCGGGCCACGTTAAGTTAACGCGGCTCGGCTCAAATTGAATAAGGGCCTTATTTGCATACCAATTCCTGTGTGGCCAAAGTATTCATCTAGTGTCCATGGTATACTGTGAGCGAATCTCTAGGCCGTTACAATGTGAATATGACACAGAATTTAGGAAAAAGTATAAATCGCTATCCATGGCAGATTCATCCGAGTTGTGGCAAGCGTCTCAAGCTATACAGTATGTCGCAAAAAAACGCTATGTGAATGAGGACACAGAGGTCATCTGTATCTGTACACTCAGAGCATGATTCAAACCCGCTCGCTAAGATGCGATCGCTCGCACGATGTGTATGCAAATTGCATAGGCAGTGTTTAGTGTTTGCGTAGCTTTAGCACGCCCAGTGTTTCTTAGAGAGCAGTCACATAGTGTATGCAGACACCCACCAGCCTGTTTTAACCACTTGCAGGCACGGTCGTATCAGATACGACCACACCAGGCTGGGCTTTCCCTGACATGGTCGTATCTGATACGACCAGTCAGAAATGCCCACTAGGAGGCTGTGGGAAGCTAATCTTCCTGCAGCCACCTACATCAGAGGGACCTTCTGCCTTCTGCTGCCGCTGCTGCTCTGTATCCGGGCCGCCAGCGGGAGACCCTCCCGATGTGGCTCCGGAACTACAACGTACAGGATGCAGCAGCCGAGACTCTGGCTGCTGCTTCTATGTACCCAGGCAGCCCAGCAGCCCCCAACACACTCCCACCCCGGCCTCAGCTCCTCCTCCTCGTCCCCCATGATACAAGTTTTTGATAAGGTCCACAACAGTGAGCATATATATATATATATATATATATATATAATCTATGCATATATATATATATATATATATATATATATATACACACACACACATATATATATATATACACATACATACACACACATATATGTATATATATATGTGTATGTGTATATATATATATATACATATATATAGATATATATATATATATATATATATATGCATATATATATATATATATATATATATGCATATATGTATATATATATGCATATATGTATATATATATGTATATATATATGTATGTGTATGTATATATGTATGTGTGTATATAATATATATATCGCAGAGCCTCTGATTAGGGATGGCAATTGACCATCGATGGTCTGACTAAAAACAAGTTGTTTGCCATTGCTGGTGGCCATCAATGTTGCACCATCGATGGTAACCCTCAATCGATGTTTATGAAACATCGGCAGATGTGGTCTACACAGATCTCCTCGACCAATCGCTAAACAATTGATGGCTTCTAACGATGGTTGAACCATCGATGTTACAGTTGTCAAATTTTTTTTGCAAATAAAATAGTGATGGATAAGTTTAAAATTATGTTCTTGACCTAATTAAATCATAAAAGAAACCGACAATTTTGGAGCGGTTTTTGGAAAAAGAATTCGTCAATTAAGTGGTTAAGATGCCCACTTGTGCACGTCATGTCCAGGCGGTGTATGCAACCATCGGTACATCGGGTAACATCAGATGCTATCGCAGTGCTTGAGGTTGACCATACCCTGCCGCAAGCACTGAGAGCACATCAGTGAAAAAACAAGCCAGGTGACGTGTACTATGATGCTGTCTTTTTATTATGCACACCTCTAAAACGCCGTTGAGATGCTCAGGCACACCTGCGTTTGCACCTCCACTCCCCCATTTTTAATGGCCAGCAAGTTATCACCTACCAAACGGCTTCTCCTGTCACTCACTCTGCTGGGCTGTCTATGTGCAGCTAGTGAATGCATTGTGAACTTTCACTAAGCTATGCGCATGCACACTGCGATGCATACCATCGGCAGCAGCAAAAGTATGCATCTTAGCGAGCGGGTCTGAATCAGTCCCTGAGGCCCCTTACTAGCTGCTTTTATCTCTTTTTATGCAACACATGGGGCCTATTCATCATCACTTAATTTTTACAAAAGCAGGTTATAATTATCATTTTCACCTGCAATTATAAAAATTAAGTTATCGGGCCATTCATCACGAAGGTAAAGCAGGAGATATCACAGATATCTCCTACTTACCTTTCTGCAGCGGATTGGCCCGCTGTGGGTTAAAGAGAATGATCTGGGTAAGACACACCGTTGCCAGCTCCATCCAGGCTTTTGTAGAGGGGCTTTCAGATAGTAAATTGTACCACTCATCTTGCACTTGACTGAGAAATGCGTGCATTTTTTGGACATCTTCAGTAAAGGGCATGAGAGTGGGAACATTCCACTTTGCTTCCCTGATGTTCCTCAATGCTGTAGCCGAGATCATCTCATTCCACTTTTCATGATGATTGTCTTGAAACTCACTGGCATTCTTCACAAGCTCTTTATTGTTTGAGATGAATCCCTGAGCTTTTAAGAATTTGCTTACTTTAACCAGGGACTTTCCAAGTTTATTTGCTAGTGATGGAATTGAGAACTTGCTTGTTTCGCTGTCATACCCACATGTAAATTTTTACAGCTTTGACAGTCTCCATGTACTTGTTTAAATTTATGATTTCTTCCATTTTTGTTATGCTGGTGACTCTCCTGGCATTGAGAATCAGCCTTACAAATTCTCGCATCTTTGTTTAAGAAGTGTTGCCAGACATCAATGATGACTTGATAATTTTTAACAATATCTGTGATTGGGTCAGGATTCATGACACTGATTACTCCCCACAGTTGTTCAGTCATTTGTGAAGGCACAGGCCCTCTGTATGTACACATAGACTGAATCCGGTTCTTTCCTGGTTTGGGGGCAACTGATCCAGGTGTAAGTTTACAACTACGCATACGTTGCCAAAGGACCTTTCTTGTAAAAAGTCCTTGACAGTATGCACAATGCATGAAGTCATTTCCCTGCGCTTCTTTAGGTGGTTACTTAAATGGCACCAGTGTTCCCCAGTTCCTGACTCCATAACAGCAGCATTGTGAGCACAGTTTCCTTTGTTGCGAATATAAACTAGCTGTTTTTTTCTCATCTTGGAACCCTTTGGAAAACGTAGAGCTTTAGCCACGTCAGATTCATTTCATGTGCACGTTCTAGATGCCTTGCAATCTTAGCGTGAGGCTTACAGCAATACAAGCAATAGTTTCTCTTGTCGTACAATCTTTTTCCACCTTTTTTCTGGCATTCACTGACAACTATGGCCCTCATTCAGAGCCACTCGCTAGCGGCAGTACGCTCGTTCCGAGCGATGTTCGCACATCTGCGCATGCGTACGGATCGGTATACGCATGCGCGAACCAGTCAGTGCGGCCGAAATTCATGTGCTCGCAATATAGCGAATGCCTGCTATTTTGAGTGACAGAATGAGGCGTATGTGGGTGGTAACAGGGGAAGGTGCTTGAAAATGGGGAGTGGAGATCCGAACGCAGGCGTGCTTAAAGGTCAAAACGGGCGTTTTATGGGTGTGCATAATTAATACAGCAGCGTCATTGACCACGTCACTGGGTTATTTTCTAGCCAGAACTGCTCGCAAGTTTGTGGTAGCAAAAACCAACCACAAGAATAGCGAGCAGTTCATACGCTGGTCGATGTACTCGATTAATCTAATAAATAGCGGACATGACGTATGGTGCGTGCGGCCAGGGGGCGTTTTTAACAAATAAACGAGCGTATGTTTTGCTCGCTCATTCAGACTTAGAGGTGTGAACAGACTGCAATTTGCGAACTGATCATTTGAATAGCCACCCCTTGTTTTTGAACGAACGACCGCAAATAGCGAACGGCTCTGAATCAGGCCCTATATTGTCATTTATCTTCTGACATGAACAGGGGTCTTCTGCTCTAATGGCTTCAGATGTAAGGTTGTGTCTGTCAAAGGTCATTTTGTCTGGTGTTGTAGTGTCACAGACAGGGGAAACATCCAGTAAATCATCAGGAGACTGACATTTTGTTTTTAAGTTTAGTTTAAGGTTAGCATCACTCTCACTTTCGTAAGTGGTATCTGGAATGTAATCATCTGCACTCTCTGATGTAGAATCATATAGTTCACCATAATCTTCAAAACTGGTGTCCTTTATCTAAAACAAATAAAGTTATTAGAAATATGCAGAACTTTATACATTAGAATAATTGATAATGATACACTATAAACTTAAAAATGTTCTATTTGTCACTTAATGGAGAACTTACTATGATACTTTTAGTCCATTTCAGTCTTGGAATGAAAGCTTAATTTTCATTTTGGAGCTCTGTCACAATCTGTAAATAAAAGCAACAGCATAAACAACATTTTAAATCATTACAGAATTTACAAATAAAAAAATAATAATAGACTTTAAAATCTCTAATGCTGGGCATACACGGCCAGATAAAATGTCTGTCAGACCGACAGACATTTTATCTGGCTGGCTGCCAGCCGCAGATGTCGCTGGCATACACTGTGAGATTTCTCTCACAGTGTATTCGGCAGACATCTGCGCTCCGCCCCGGGGGAGGAGACATTTCCCTGTTCCTTCAGTAGGAAGGAACACAGGAAATGTCTGTCTGTCGGCCGCGGCTGGGCATACACTGACCGATGCGGCCGACAGTTTACCGGGAAATATCGCATCAGACGGGCATGCTAGACAATCCGGCATGCCCGACCGAGCAATATTTAGCCCTCGGTCGCTCCCCCACATGCTACAATTATCTGGGCGATCTGCCGATATCAGGCGGATCGCCCCGATAATTGTAGCGTGTATGGCCAGCATAAGATGAGCTACATACAAACATAAAACTACAGTAATTATAGAGAAAAAATATTTTATAGTCAAATATTTTTTTCCTACAAAGCCAAGCTCTGTCTGTGTTCACACATTGAATAACACAGGCTTTGTGGGGACAATTACACAAAGTGGTTACAATTCCTTGTGGGGACCTATTTTTTCTAAATTCTCACACACAATTTGTTCTCAAACTATTGAGATAAACTAAGCTCTGAAAAGTGATAAATTGGAGAATCATAAACTGTCATACCGGCTGTTTTAGAAAAAAATGACAGTTATCCAGGAAAATAATCCCTGTGAAGATCAAGATCTGCCCTAAGGGACCTATTCATCATCACTTAATTTCTACAAAAGCAGGTGAAAAAAACTAAAATTTTCATAGAAATTAAGTGTCGGGCATTCATCAAGAAGGTAATGCAGGATATATTACACATATCTACTGCTTACCTTTCTCTTTCGGAATGGCCCGCTGTCCCCATAAACTAGTATCATACATCTCTCCTGCTTACCTTTCTCGTTCGGAATGCCCCGCTGTCCCCATACACTAGTATCACAGATATCTCCTGCTTACCTTTCTCTCCCAGAATGGCCCGCTGTCCCCATAAACTAATATCATAGATATCTCCTGCTTACCTTCCTCTCCCACAATGGCCCGCTGTCCCTATACAATAGTATCACAGATATCTCCTGCTTACCTTCCTCTCCCGGAATGGCCAACTGTTCCCATACACTAGTATCACAGATATCTCCTGCTTACCTTTCTCTCCCGGAATGTCCCGATGTCCCCATACACTAGTATGGGGACAGAATGTATACAATATTTTCAGAGCTTGACGGCGGGAGCATTCACCATCTTTAGATGGTGTTTGCTCTCGATCACAGCTTGGAACCAGCATCTTCCCTATGGGAAGGAGTCTCAGGTTCCACCCCTGTCCGGCTTCTTCCGCTGGATATTGGGGCTCTTTTGCAGTTAAGCCGCTAATGGAGGCTGCTGTTTTTCGGATCAGCTGTTTCCATGCAGGAACAATGATGAATTGCATCGGTGCTCACGGCGAGTTAGTATGTTAATTATCAGGGACCACTCAGACCCTGGTAATTAACATAATGAATAGACCCCCTAAATATCCAGCTACCACTAACCTTCCAGATGCATTACATTAAACTGTTGGGTGTACTGAATACTGATTTACACTAGATTACCATCACAAAAAACTCCCTTCCTCCTTTTTATCTGCTTAAAACATCCTAAAATACAAAATCATGACAAAGAGAAACTATAGAATTAATTGTGAAGTGATGAACATAGGCTTACCTGTTGAGGACTTTTGTTTGGACCAGTAGCATTGTCCACCTGAGTTTTTGACAGGAGTGAAGAATGGGGGTCCTCCCCGGCCATGGTATCAGCTGTAATACTGGTTGTCTATAAACACATTTTAAAATAACAGTAGTTTAGAATATGAAGACACAAGATACAAATGGTCATTTTGATGTAAATACTGTATAACATGCACATAGACTGACCTCCTGTTCAGAAAAAAGTCTCTAATACCCCTTTAACACCGGAGCTAAAACCCGGGTTTTTGAAGGGTTAACCCGGGCAGCTCCCTGGTGTAAAAGGGTGGAGGGTTGGATCGCCGGGTCGAGTGACCCGGCAATCCAACCCAGGTAACTAGCAGGGTTTAACACGGGCGTAGCCCGTGAAACCCTGCTATGGGAACAGCGCACTCCGGGTCACGATGACCTGGAGTGCGCTGCTAGCCGGCCGAATGGTCCGGCTTCAGTGGCGCTTGGCGATGACATCATCTCCAAGCGTCCACTTTCACTCTGCAAAAGCCGGGTCTATGCAGACCCGACTGCAGTGTGAGCAGCGCTGACTCTGGAATATCCCGAGTCAGCGCCGGCAAAATTCCGGGTCTGATCCGGATAGGAACTTTGTTCCAACTCTGGGTCAGACCCGGAATTTAGGTGGAAAAGGGGTATTAGATAAGCTACATGCCAACATAAAATTTTTGAGAAAAGAAATACTCATATTATAGTAAAATATTTCTTCCTCCCCAGCCAAGCTTTGTCTGTGTATATACATCGAATAACACAGGCTTTGTGGGGACCATTTTACACACAGTGGTTACAGTTCCTTGTGGGGACCATTTTGTCTACATTTTCACACGCAATTTGTTCTCAAACTCTGACTGAAGGTGTTTTGTGGGGACATCGTGAGTGTCCAGAATAGAGTAATAATTAACCAAGAAAACTATCCCTGTGAAGGTCAAGATCTCCCTAAAAGTTCTATTCATCATCACTTAATTTCTACAAAAGTAGCTGAAAACTAAAATTTTCACCTGCACCTGTAGAAATTAAGTGTCTGGGCATTCATCAAGATGGTAATGCAGGATATATCACAGATATCTCCTTCTTACCTTTCTTTTTCGGTAGGCCCTGCTGTCCCCATACACTAGTATCACAGGTCTCTCCTGCTTACCGATCTCTCCCGGAATGCCCCGTTGTCCCCATACACTAGTATCACAGATATCTCCTGCTTACCTTTCTCTCCCTGAAAGGCCCACTGTCCCCATATACTAGTATCACAGATATATCTCCTGCTTACCTATCTCTCCCGGAATGGCCGCTGTCCCCATACACTAGTATTACAGATATCTCCTGCTTACCTTCCTCTGGCGGAATGGCCCGCTGTCCCCATACACTAGTATCACAGATATCTCCTGATTACCTTCCTCTGGCGGAATGGCCCGCTGTCCCCATACACTAGTATCACAGATATCTCCTGCTTACCTTCCTCTGGCGGAATGGCCCGCTGTCCCCATACACTAGTATCACAGATATCTCCTACTTACCTTCCTCTGGCGGAATGGCCCACTGTCCCCATACACTAGTATCACAGATATCTCCTGCTTACCTTTCTCTCCCGGAATGGCCCGCTGTCCCTATACACTAGTATCACAGATATCTCTTGCTTACCTATCTCTCCCGGAATGCCCCGCTGTCCCTATACACTAGTATCACAGATATCTCCTACTTACCTTTCTCTCGCGGAACTTCATTAGTTGTAACATGACACTTATATGTCACACATAACCTAGGGGTAAATTTACTAAAGTGAGTTTTAGAAGTGATGTTGCCCATAGCAACCTATCAGATTCTACTTAACATTTAAGATAATAGCTAGAATCTGATTGGTTGCTATGGGCAACATTACTTCTTAAAACTCTCTCTCAATTTACCCCCTAGTCTCAAATTATTTGGCTTTTGACTTTACTGCACCCATTATTTAACAAAAAATTATGTCAATTCACATAAATAAATTAAACATAAGCCATTTTTACTGCGTCAATATATTCTGAAAACATTAGTAATTGTTTAGAGATTAGAGTATATTGAATTTTGTTACTTTAAGCATGCTCATTTTTATTCTTTTTGCCAATGTCACTTTTATTTACATAGTAACAGAGATCAATTAGATTAATATATTTTTAATCTATTAGAATTCTAATCCATTCAACCACAGTGTACTGTAAGCCTGATTCAGCAGCGAACGCAAGTGCTAAGACGCACACAGCCTGTCGATGTTTGCGTACTGCGCATGCATCACAGTGTGCTAATCGCTCACTGCATACGGGAATGTGATCGCAGTGAGGAAGCAGAAACATCGGAGATTGATTGACATAAAGAGTAGGTTGTGAGTGTGATAGGGGGGTGGTTAGCAAAACGCAGGCGTGACAGGGCGTTCCAACACCGTTGCTTGGGCGTGCATATATTATCCGTTGCAATTGCATACACAGCCTGGCATGTCACTGCATGCAGGAAGTTTAGCAACTTCAGCGTCAGGTCAACCTATATTATACGTGAGGCTCCGATGTTACCGATGATT